>CAUYON010047750.1:0-21030 GCA_963573935.1 Arctocebus calabarensis
AATAAATAAATAAATAAATAAATAAATAAATAAATAAATAAATAAAAAGGCTCGAATGCCAACAGTACACGTGACCTGGGCATACATTGTGTTTTGGTGTGTTATTCCGGCATCTTACTTAAAAATATAACATTTCGGGGCAGCTCCTGTGGCTCAGCGAGTAGGGCGCCGGCCCCATATACCGAAGGTGGCGGGTTCAAGCCCGGCTTCAGCCGAACTGCAAAACAAAACAAAAAAATAGCCGGGCGCTGTGGCAGGCGCCTATAGTCCCAGCTACTAGGGAGGCTGAGGCAAGAGAATCGCTTAAGCCCAAGAGCTGGACGTTGCTGTGAGCAGTGTGACGCCACGGCACTCTACCCAGGGCGATAAAGTGAGACTCCGTTTCTACAAAAAAAAAAAAAATATAACATTTGCATGAAGTCCTTGACAAGTTCATAAATACACTTACTGTTTTACAAATTCTAATTAGACATTGCTCTGGACTAGGAAACAGCTTTTAAAACATGTAGTTGTATCATTGTTCCTTTCCAAATGGACTTTGGGAAATGAATACATGTATGTAAAGGAAAAAAAGTCAAATTTATTAAAGGAATCAATCACTATGGTAACAAGACTGATTTTTACATGCCTCTGCAAGGTAAGCTTGGTAAGATTTTGTAGAATCAAATGTGTTAAATACAGGTTAAAAGGAAGTGTGAAGGAGAAGTTTGTAAATTTATTCTCTAAGATATTTTTTCTAACTTTAATAAAATGCTGGCTTGGCACTCATATTCAGTGATTAGGGCGTTGGCCACATACACTGGGGTTGGTGGGTTTGAACTCAGCCTGGGCCTACTAAACAACAATGACAACAATAACAAAAAATAGCTGCCGGTCGTTGTGGCGGGTGCCTATAATCCCAGCTACTTGAGGCAAGACAATCACTTAAATCCAAGGGTTTGAGGTTGCTGTGAGCTATGATGCCATAGCACTCTACCCAGGGTGACACAGCAAGATGCTTGTCTCAAAAACAAAAAACAAAGAAAAAGTTTTTCTTTTTTTAGTCAATAGGGGATTATATACATATATCTGTGTGTGTGTATGTATATATATGTATAATTTTTTTTTTTTTATTGAGACAGAGTCTTTATGTCGCCTTCAGTAGAGTGCTGTAGTGTCACAGCTCACAGCAACCTCAAACTCTTGGGCTTAAGAGATTCTCTTGTTGGCTCGGCGCCTGTGGCTCAATGGGCTAAGGCGCCAGCTACGTACACCTGAGCTGGCGGGTTCGAATCCAGCCCGGCCCGCCAAACAACAATGACGGCTGCAACCAAAAAATGGCCGGGCGTTGTGGCAGGCGCCTGTAGTCCCAGCTACTCGGGAGGCAGAGACAGGAGACTCGCTTGAGCCCAGGAATTGGAGGTTGCTATGAGCTGTGATGTCACAGCACTCTATCCAGGGTGACAACTTGAGGATCTGTCTCAAAAAAAAAAAAGAGATTCTCTTGTCTCGGCCTCCCAAGTATCTGGAACTACAGGCACCTGCCACAACACCCAGCTTTTTCTTTTTTTTTGTAGTTGTCATTGTTGTTTGGGAGACCCAGGCCAGGTTCGAACCCACCAGCCCCAGTGTATGCGGCCAGCTCCCTAGCTGCTGAGCTACAGGTGCTGAGCCAGGATTTTATATTTAATTAAAATTTCCCTTTTTAAAAAACTAAGTCTTTGGTTGAAAATCATATACATGCTCCCCCAACATTTCTGGATATATCCCTTTCCATGAAAAACCTCCATGGTTCCCCAAAACACAATAGAAATTCTTCATAAGTAAAATTTGATCGACTTATACATTCAATATTAAATAATTGCTTCAGTTATGCAAATAATTTTATTTGCTATTATTTGAAATTTATTCTGTAGCCTCAGTCCTACTGCTTATTATAGAGAAAATGATTCTGAAACTAAATTATTTAACTAGCGCTTGACGTAAAAGCAAAGGCAAAACATACCGGATCATTTCTCTCTGGTATCATTTTCCATGCTCATAAAGTAAGCAAGTCAAGGCCAGGCAGGATGGCTCACGCCTATAAACCTAGCTCTCTGGGAGACCAAGACCAGAAGGTTGCATAAGGTCAGGAGTTCAAGACCATTCTGAGCAAGAGTGAGACTATGTCTCTACCAAAAATAGAAAAAAAAAATTAGCTGGGCATGGTGGCACACACCTGTAGTCTCAGCTACTCAGGAAGCTGAGGCAGGAGGAGCCCTTTGAGTCTAAGAGTTGGAGGTAACAGGAGCTATGATGACACCACTGTACTCTAGTAGGGGCAATAGAGTGAAACTCTGTCTCCAATTAAAAAAAGAAGAAAGGTGCAGCGCCTGTGGCTCAACGGGCTAAGGCACCAGCCATGTACACTTGAGCTGGCGGGTTCGATTCCAGCCCGGGCCTGCCAAACAACAATGATGGCTGCAACCAAAAAACTAAATAAATAAAAAATTGCTGGGCATTGTGGCGGGCGCCTGTAGTCCCAGCTACTTGGGAGGTGGAGGCAGGAGACTTGCTTGAGCCCAGGAATTGGAGGTTGCTGTGAGCTGTGATGCCACAGCACTCTACCCAGGGTGACAGCTTGAGGCTCTGTCTCAAAAAAAAAGAAGAGAAAAGGGGAGGGAAGGAGAGAGGGAGCAAGAAAGGGAGAAAAATAGCATTTCAAATAAAAGTATTTTGTTTGGTTAAGAATCAATCCATTTTCAAGGTATCAGGAAATGTCTTCCTTTTGAAGGAGTAGGAAGTCTAGCCGTGACCTGGAACAGAAACGTAGAGCTCCTACAACTCTAGTGACACAGAAGTGTCCCAGAGCTGCTCTGAAGTCATCTTGCCCAGTCACTCTCATGTGAGATACCTGTACTTCATTACATTCTCATCTGTGACACTAATGAGCAAACTCATTAAATTAGGGAATATTTCTGTCCTGTCAAGGGCCAGAGGAGTAAAGACTAAAATAACAGATTAAAAATGCTCCCATCCTTGGAAACAAAACACTTTTTATTATTATGAAGACTGTTGATCTCTGCATTAAAAAAATTGGAAAACGGCTGGGCGCAGTGGCTCATGCCTATAATACTAGCACACTGGGAGGCCTGAGTGGGAGGATCCCTTGAGCTCAGGAGCTCAACACCAGCCAGAGCGAGAGTGAGACCCTATCTCAACTGTAAATAGAAAAACGAGTTGGACGTGTTGGCATATAGTAGTAGTAGTAATAGTCCTTGCTACTTAGGAGGCTGCAGTAGGAGGATCGTTCGAGCCCAAGAGTTGGAGAGAGCAGTGAGCTAGGCTCATGCCATAGCACTGTAGCCTGGCAGCAAAGTAAGACTATCTTGAAAAAAACAACAAAATAGGTTCAGCGCCTGTGGCTCAAGCGGTTAAGGCGCCAGCCATATACACCTGAGCTGGCGGGTTCGAATCCAGCCCAGGCTGCCAAACAACAATGACGGCTACAACCAAAAAATGGCCGGGCGTTGTGGTGGGTGCCTGTAGTCCCAGCTACTTGGGAGGTGGAGGCAGGAGCCTCGCTTGAGCCCAGGAATTGGAGGTTGCCGTGAGCTGTGATGCCACGGCGCTCTCTCCAGGGTGACAGATTGAGGCTCTGTCACAAAAAAAAAAAAAAAGAAAGAAATACGAGTAGTCCCCAAAGACTTTTTTTTTTTTTTAGTCCTGCATAATCTTTATTATAACGACATCTCCATTGTTATGAGAAACTGAAATTCCCCAAAGACTTTTATGGATATATATGAAATAGCATGAAAATTGGGTCACTCATGTTATTTATTTCATTCATTAAGCAAACACAAGAATAGGCTAAGTGCCAAACATTGTTCTGGGTTCTGGGAAGTGAGAAGATAACCAAGATATATTTTCATAGAGCTCACATTTTAGTTGGGGAATGGATAGGCTGACAAAACTTGTAAAAATAAACACCTATTTCAAATAATGAGTAAGTGCCCAGAAGAAATAAAAGAGGGTAAGAGTATTTCATGACAATCAGTGGGTGAATACTTTAGATTAAATAGAGAGTGAATACTAGTTTTTTTTAATTTATTGGTTCAGGATCATTGAGGGTACAGAGAATTAGGTTACATTGTTTGTGTTTGTTAGGTAAAGTCCCTCTTCTTATTGTGTCCCGCCCCCAAGTGGTGTGCCACATACTAAACCCCCACCCAACTCCCTCCTTCCCTCTCCCTGCTCCCTTATTCCCCCACCCCCACCTTGAATTGGTTTGGGTTTTTCTCGTATGTGGGTGTGTATTAGACCATCTACTGGCTTCATATGAGAATCGAGTACCTTGGATTCTTGCTTCTCCATTCTTGTAATACCTACCTAAGAAAGATGTGTTCATCCTATCCAGGTTAATACAAAAGATGTAAAGTCTCCATCTTTTTTAATGGCTGAATAGTGTTCCATGGTACAGCTTGCTAATCTATTCCTGGGTTGGTGGGTATTTAAGTTATTTCCACATTTTGGCGATTGTAAATTGAGCTGCAATTGTTTAATCTAGTGCAAATGTCCTTATGATAAAATGATTTTTTTTTTTCTTCTGGGTAGATGCCTAGAAATGGGATTGCAGGATGAAATGGGGAGTGAATACTTTTCTGAGAAGGTGACAACTGAGCTGAGAGGCACAGGAACCTACTGTGAAGATCTGGGAAGCAAGTGTACCAAGCAAAAGAGCAGCAGAGGGAAGACCAGTGTGACTGGAACAAAGTGATCAAAGTGAGTAGTGATGAGACATAAATCAGAGACACTGGCAGGGAGCCAGCTTATGGGGAGGCCAAATCACCTAGTGGCTTATTGACAGTGTGAGGAGTTTGAATTTTCTTCCTGGTGAGAAACAGTCAGAGTATCTTTAAGTAGAGAAAGGACCAGTTCTGAGTTCTAGCATGAATGGAGCATACTGGCTGCTGTCTGGAGAACTGACTGCAGAGCAGGAGAATGAAAGGTTGATTATTTAGGAAACTAGTGCAGCCTCATAGGCAAGAACTTACAGGGCCCAAGTCAAAGTGGTATCTGTGGGAGAGATAAATGGACGAATTCATAATATAGTTTTGGAAACAAAATGTGACATGATTTACTATTGGATATAGGCCTGAGGGAAGGAAATTAAAGATGACTACTGCCAGGTCAGTGGCTCATGCCTATAATCCTAGTACTTTGAGAGTCTGAGTGGTGGAGCACACCTGTCGTCCAGCTACTTGGGGCACCGATGCAGGAGGATGTCTTGAGCCCAGAAGTGCGAGATTGCTGTAAGTTATTATGCTCTGAATTCTAGCAACAGAGTGAGACCCTATCTCCAAAAAAAAAAATGGTTTCTGGCTTTTTAGCTTAAGCAATTTGGTGCCTTTTAATATCAGTTTTTGAAATAAGGAAATTTGGTGGGGTAGAAGTTTGGGAAGTTAAAATTTTTTTATTTTAATTTTTTTCTTTTTAAAAATTGTGACAAATATACATAATAACATTTACTATGTTAATCATTTTTGAAGTGTACAGTTCAGTGGCAATAAGCGTATTCACATTGTTGTGCAACCACCTCCATCATCCATCTCTAGATCTCTTTTCATCTTGCAAAGCTGAAACTCTGTACCCATTAAACAATAACTCCCCATCCTCCTCAGCCCCTGGAAACCATTCTGCTATGAATTTGACCATTCTAGGAACCTCATATGAATGTAGTATTTGTTCCTTTGTGACTTGCATATTGCCACTTAGCATAGTATCTTCAAGGTTCATCCATTTTATGAATTTCTTTTCAGAATTTCTTTCCTTTTTTTTTTTTTTTGCAGTTTTTGCCCAGGGCTGGGTATGAACCTGCCACCTCCAACCTGTGGGGCCAGTACTCTACTCCCCTGAGCCACAGGTGCCAGCCTTCTTTCCTTTTTTAAAGACTCAATAATATTCCATTGTATGTATATACCACATTTTATTCACCCATTGATGGACAATTGGGTTGTTTCCACATTTTGGCTATTACGGACAATATTGCTATGAACACGTGTATACAAATATCTATTTGAGTACTTTCTTTTAATTCTTTGGCTATAAACCCAGAAGTGCAATTCCTGGATCATATGGTAATTTTGTGTTTAATATTTTGAGGAACCACAATGCTGTTTTCCTGGGTAGCTGTACATTTTACATTTCCACCAGCAGTGTACATGAGTTCCAATTTCTCCACATCCTTACATACACTTGTTAGTTTCTGTCTTTTTGATAGTAACTATCCTAATGGGTATGAAGTGGTATTTTCTTGTGGGTTTGGTTTATTATTATTATTTTTTAGAGACAATATCTTACTCTGCTGCCTGGGCTGGAGTACCATGCCTGATTATAAACTCACTGTTCAGCGCAGTGGCTCACACCTGGCATCCTAGCTCTCAAAGAGGCCAAGGCTGGTGGATTGCTTGAGCTCAGGAGTTTGAGACCAGCCTGAGCAACAGTGAGACTCCGTCTCTACCAAAAAAATAGACAGGCATTGAGGTGGGGTCCTGTAGTCCCAGCCACTTGGGAGGCTGAGTTAAGAGGATCACTTGAGCCCGAGAGTTTGAGGTTGCTGTGAGCTATGACACCACATTACTGTAACATAGGGCAACAGAGTGAGACTCTGTCTCAAAGACAAAATAAATCAATCAATAAATAAACTCACTGTTACCTCAAATTCCTAGGCTCAAGCTAATGTAGGGGTAAGGTAGAGAAGAAAGGTTGATAACTTAAGTGCAGCCATTTTGACCAATACCAGATCCCAACCACCCTGAACAAGGTAGTCATCAACAAGTAGCCTTGAGTCTGGGTGTTTGAGGTGAACTATGATGACGCCACTGCACTCCTTTCTGGGTGATAGAATGAGATACTGCCTCAAAAACAAAACAAAACAAAAAAAGAAACCAAAAAAGAAGTTAAGTAATTTATGCAATTTCTATAGTTGGTATGTGGCAGGTCTAAATTAGAACTCTGATTTGTTCATGTAATTAACTCTGATTAATTTGATATGTCAACTCTACCTGGCCAAGGGATGTCTAGATAGTTAGTAAAGCATTACTTGTGGGTGTATCTATGAGGATGTTTCTGGAAGAGATTAGCAAGCATTTGAATCAGTAGACTGAGTAAACAAGGTCCACCCTCACCAATATGGGCATCATCCAACCCATTGAAAGCACATAGAGAACAAAAAGAAGGAGCATGCACCTGTAGTCCCAGCTACTCAGGAGGCTGAGGAGGGAGGATGGCTTGAGCCTAGTAGTTCAAGGCCAGTCTGGGCAACATAAAGAAACTGAATTCTCTCATTATCTTTCTCCTTGAGCTGGAACATCCATCTTCTGCTTGTTCCTAGGCCTTCTGATTCTGGGATTACACTGCGCCCCTGCTCGCCTCTGTCCTTCAGACTTGGACTGAATTACACCATCAGCTTTTCTGGTTCCTCCGCGTATTGTGAAACTTCTGTGCCTCTATAGTCATGTAAGCCAGTTCACATGGTAAGTCTCCTATTTTTCTATATCTGTATCTTTGTCTATATCTATACGTCCTGTTCTGTTTTTCTGGAATACCATGACTCTCTTACCTGTAGTTTGGCTTTCTGAGGTTTTAGTTACTCATAATAAGCAAAAAATAAATGAGTACAGGACAATAAGATATTTTGACAGAGAGAGGGAGGAAGGGACGGGAGGAAAAGGCAGGAGGAGAGAGAGAAAGCATTCACATAATTTTTATAATAGTATAGTATTATAATTGTCCTATTTTATTATTAGTTATTGTTGTCAATCTCTTCCTGTGCCTATTGTATAAATTAAACTTTATCATAAGTATTGATGTATAGGAAAAAACATAGTATTTATAGGGTGCAGTACTATCTGAGGTTCCAGGCATTCACTGGGGTCTTAGAACACAGCCCCTTGCCTCCAAGCCTGCACCCTTAATTACTAATGCTACATCCCATTACCCTGACAAATGAAATTTAGCTCTCAGCCCTTACCAGTTAGTGGCATTCAATCTTCCACATCAACACAGTCACATCTATATGGTGGTGA
Source organism: Arctocebus calabarensis (assembly GCA_963573935.1). Classification (NCBI taxonomy): domain Eukaryota; kingdom Metazoa; phylum Chordata; class Mammalia; order Primates; family Lorisidae; genus Arctocebus; species Arctocebus calabarensis. The sequence continues at coordinate 8,046 of CAUYON010047750.1, forward strand.
ATAGTCCAAGAGAGATGGTGCCATCCTGCTACGTCAGTTACACCAACCTGCAGAGTCTTCCGAACACTCTGGATCTTAACATAATCCAGTTTCTCCATACACCCCAAATATAGAAAAAGGAAGGTAGGTGGACACAGCATACCAAGCCCAACAGAAGTTGCCATGCTTTTATTCCTTTTCCTCTTCTCTATAGAGGAAGAAAGCATCAATCTATCTCAGTGGCTGTATTATCTTGTCATTCTGTTCACCTGTATTGCAAGGCTCCAAATGCATGCATACTTCTCTCCTCTCCCAAGGCACTGGAGAAAATCACACAACCAGGTGAATAGGTGTCTCTACAAATTTATATTTCCAGCCACATTTGGCCCCTTTACCCACTTGTCACTCTCCAACCCATGTTTCCTCCAACTGTTCACAATCCTTTTTCTTTCCTGTGTCTTAATTCAACAGCCTGGATTGAGAGTGAAGAGTTAAATGGTTTGATTACCATGGGCTTAGATTTTGCAAGAGGAATAAACACAAGGGCAGTGTGTGAGTAAACACAAGGCATAGTGGCAAGAGTGTGAGTGAATTGAGGGGATCAGGAGGTATAAACTGGAAGAGTAAGAGAAAGGGGATGATATCAGATGAGAGCTGAAGGGTCTGGAGGGAACAGAAGGTTCTAGAGTGAGGTGACGCTGTTGTGACTGATGACAGGGTCCGGGGTGTGGCCTTGGCAGTGAGGGTCGAAGTACAGGTAAAGGGCGAGTACTTCCAGGCTGGGGTGTAGAATTACTCATCCTCCTGAGCATAAAAGCCACCAACACCTTGGGCTGTGTTCCAGAGAGCTCACAGAATGTGGATAAATAATCAGGCAGGTGGTTGGTAAGAGCAAGCAGAAGGGCACGCTACATACTTGGAGGAGGAATTATTTGTGAAGGTGAAGGAATTACGGAATAAGACAATGCTGACACCTTGCCCTGCCATCAAGTTCATGGGAAGTTCAAAATGAGTATCCTCCATTTGAAAGACAGGGCCACAAGGGAAATGCTGTCCTGATGGAGGTGACAAGGAGCCCAGGTCTCCGTCAAGGCAAGGAGATGGCAAGCAGCCAGGATGTGCCTGAGTGGGGAGAGCTGTTTGTTCACAGTGTAAAGGGTGTTTCAGAGGACATGGTCTCAGGGAAGGCACTGCGCAAGGAGGAGCTGGTGTGCTGGGCAAGGGTGGGGAGCACAGTAGAGTTAGAATGGGAGGACTAGACAAGAGCAATTCAATTCGCAGTGCTGGAGAAAGATCTCAAAACCAGGCTTGAGATCTTTCTGTGCCAACACAGAGGCATTGCATGATAGTCCAGTTGATCTTACTCGAAAGTTATTGAGTGATAGTTCAAATCCTCATAACTTTTTACGATCCATTCAGCAGTTTGTTAAATATAAGCTTGGTGATACAGTAATTTACCTCCACAGAGCAGGCTTGGCTTGGTCTAAATAAGGGTAAAGGTGACTGCTGCTCAAGCAGATTAAGAGGAAAGGAATAAAAACACGCAGCTGTGGACTGGAGAAAATGACTTTTACCTTGGTTTCAGCCCTTGCAGCGCTCTCTCCCACGGGGTACACTGAACTAGCTGCTGAGGTCATGAGGCAGGGGTTTATCATCTGGCTAGACTGAGCCCACAGAGGGCAAGCAGTTTTCTTTCTTCAAGTCTTTGCCAATACCTGGCATTTAGTCGACGCCAATAAACATTTTTATTTTTTAACTTATGATTATAAAAATAATATATGTTATTTGTGAAGCATTTTTTAGAAGGTTCAAAGTTACACTGAGTTATGATTTTCTGTTTAATATAATTGTACTGTGGCTCACACCTGTAATCCTAGCACTCTGGGAGGCCAAGGCAGGTGGATTGCCAGAGCTCACAGGTTCAAGACCAATCTGAGCCAAAAATACCCAGGCATTGTGGTGGGCACCTATAGTCTCAGCTACTCAGGAGGCTAAGGGAAGAGAATCTCTTGAGCCCGAGAGTTTGAGGTTGGTGTGAGCTATGATGCCATGGCACTCTACCGAGGGCGATAAAGTAAGATGCTGTCTCAAAAACCCCCCCCCAAATACATTTGTACCATTTTCTCTTCTAAGGATCATCTCATAAGTTAAAGAATGAGATAGCCAAGAAAGATATTTAGAAAGTTATTTCTAAGGAAAGGTCAATTTAAATCATACTTGAATACTATACTCTTTTTATTAATATTTTTACCTACACAAAAATGAATCAATTGCTTTTAGTATGTAATTTTGAAATATGACTCTACTGCCTCCAATAGAAAATCAATATTTTTTTACAAGGGTACAAGTGAAAATTACTAAATGTAGAATATAAATGTCTTCATATAGTGATTAAAAGGCCATGACGGCTATGTTAAATAGTTCAATGAAAATATTTCAGATTGTATATAAAGTCAGCACATTGTGCCCCATGATTGCACCAATGTACAAATTAAAAAAAAAAAGAAAATCAATATTTTTATAATAGTAATTTAAAGTTGGCTCAGTGCCCGAAGCTCAGTGGTTAGGGCGCTGGCCACATATACCGAGGCTGGCGGGTTCAAACCTGACCCAGGCCTGCTAAACAACAATGACAACTGCACCAAAAAAATAGTGGGGCATCATGATGGGTGCCCGTAATTATTTGGGAGGCGGAGGCAAGAGAATCGCTTAAGCCCAAGAGTTTGAAGTTGCTGTGAGCTGTGATAGCACAGCATTCTACCAAGGGCGACATAATGAGACTATCTCAAAAAAAAAAAAATTAAAGTCATTTCTATATACAGTATCAATTGAGATTTTTTTGCACTTATGACCAATCCATTATAAACACTTAACAGTCTTAAAAACACAATTCCAGGCTCGGCGCCTGTGGCTCAATGGGCTGTAAGGTGCCAGCCACGTACACCTGAGCTGGCGGGTTCGAATCCAGCCTGGGCCCACCAAACAAACAATGACGGCTACAACCAAAAAAATGGCCGGGCATTGTGGTCGGTGCCTGTAGTCCCAGCTACTTGGGAGGTGGAGGCAGGAAACTCGCTTGAGCCCAGGAATGGAAGGTTGCTGTGAGCTGTGATGCCACTGCACTCTATTCAGGGTGACAGCTTGAGGCTCTATCTCAAAAACAACAACAACAACAACAAAACACAATTCCAGTGCAAGTGTAGTTACACCAAGTACAGATAAGAAAGTACAAGGAGCTCACTGGCTATGTTTACCAAATGGATAAAAAGGAAAATTGATTTTATACAGGTGTATACAAATAAACAAATAAAAGCCTACCTTTTTCCCCTGTATTTTCTCTTAGATTTCTTTGTACAAATAACAGAATGCTTTGTTTTATTTACTTCAACAGGATGAACTCCTTAGAGAAAAACTGAAAAGAGCTGATAACCAACGTCCAAATTTTATGCTGATTTTTTCTACTTCTTTCAATTTCCTGACATAAGCAGGAAAATCTTTTCAGTGAATTGCGCCCTTGGGTCTACAAATGTCTTGAAGAAATCTGGCAACTTACATATATCCCGTGTTACTTTTGGTTTCCCAGCTCTTCTTTGCTACACACACACACACACACTCCACCCCATGCAAGTTTCTTTCCTTTTTCAGCCAGTGAATTTTCAGCCTCCTTTTTCGCTTTTATGAAGTTGTGGCAGGCAACTGCTTTGGCAATTTTTGCACAAAGCTCTAGGGTAACTAGCTGGTGGCTGAGTTCTTCTGCCTTCTCAGTATTCCTCTCTTCCACAGCCTGGCCTATTTTCTTTTCAAGGTCTGACTTTTCAACTTTTTTTCTTTTTAACAGAGGGTTCAAATCTATCATTGATTCCAAAATACTGAATAAGTTCCTTCCACTGTGTTTCATTTGAGAGCTGTTCACTCTGCGTTTCCTTTTCATTCTTCAATTTCCCTTTTTTGGAGTGTTTTCTATTTTTCTTTCTGAATCTTGAAGTTGAGGTTATTTTTAGATGGGGTCTCGCTCTGACAATCTACCTGCCTTATCCCACAGAGTGCTAGGATTACAGATGTGAGCTATTGCGCCTGGCCAAAAATAATTCTTTTTTTTTTTTTCAAACAGAGTCTCACTTTGACAACTTTGGTAGAGTACTGTGGCATCATAGCTTACAGCAACCTCAGACTCTTGGGCTCAAGCCATTCTGTTGCCTCAGCCTCCCAAGTAGCTGGGACTATAGGCCTCTACCACAACGCCTGGTTACTTTTAGAGATGGGGGGTCTCTGGCTCAGGTTAGTTTCCAACTTCTGAGTTTAGGCAATCTGTCTGCCCACTTCAGGCTTCCATCACAGCTCACAGCAACCTCAAACTCTTGGGCTTAGGCAATTCTCTTGCCTCAGCCTCCCAACTAGCTGACACTACAGGCACTTGCCACAACACCTGGTTATTTTGTTGTTGTTGTTGTTGTTACAGTCATCATTGTTGTTTAGCTGGCCTGGGCTGGGTTCAAACCCACCAGCCTCAGTGTATGTGGCCAGTGCTGTAACTACTGTGTTACAGGTGCCAAGCCAAGTCTTTATTCTTTTTGAGACAGGGTCTTGTTCTGCTGTCCAGGCTAGAGTGCAATAATGTCATCATAGCTAATTGCAGCCTCAGCATGCCACACGTCTAGCTAATTTTTCCCTTTTTTTTAAGAGATGGGGTCTTGCTATGTTGCTCATACTGGACCAGCCTCAAGTGATTCTCTGACCTTAGCCTCCTAAAGTGCTAGGATTACAATCATGAGAAACTGTACTTGGTCTTCCATTTGATTCTTTAAGTGATCAAGGACAAACTACTTTTCCCTAGTTTTTCTATTTTTACCTGCTTTCTGGATTGTCGGTTAGTCTAGACCAGTCTCAATAATGTGTCAGTTTATCGGGAATTCATAATCTACCTTTATCGTATGTTACAAGTTTACAAACACTTATGTTTCTTTCCTGCGTTTTTACATGTGTGAGAGAACATTTCCTCTTATCACTGTTCATTTTCAAAAGTTTCTTAGATATACTGGATATTTGTTATTTCAGATGGCCGTAAGAAAAGAAAAATAGCTCAGAGCAGTCTGAACTATGTGAGGTATGCAAAAATTATCAGGCCTACACAGACAAGAATATACGGACTGAGTCATTCCCTCTACCCCCACTTTGTACTCAGTCCTAGCACAATTGTTTAAAGTCATTTTGCTCCAGACTAGCTGCCTGACCCCGAATGTGTGTTACAAAGAACAATCAATAACTTGCTATTTTAATATAAATTCTTGGTAATTAAGTCAAGAACTGCCTCTTCTTTCCATGACTACTTCTTGAAAGTGCTGTTAATCAGAGTGTATGTTCAGGGCTCCTTAAATTTATACTCTTGGGTTGTAGTACTCAAGCTTGACCCAAATAACTTTACACTAATATGGTCTCAGCTTTTTCCCTTTGTGCTGACTTCCTTTAGAATTATGTTTCAAGTTCTTAAAATCTTATTGAAATATTAATTTTAATTTGTAAAGAAAAAAAAAAAAACAACCTCAGGACCACCCCCCACAAAAAAACCCAAAATTCGTTATGCCAAAAAGGAGAAAAGGACCCCTAACTGAGACATACAGGCATTGCTATGTTTTCCCCAATGAGGTATGGGGGGGGTCTTCTTTTTTTTTTTGAGACAGAGTCTCACTCTCGATAGAGTGCTATGGTGTCATAGCTCACAGCAACCTCAGTCAAACTGTTGGGTTTGAGCAATCCTCCTGCTTCAGCCTCCCAAGTAGCTGGGACTATATGTGCCACTATGCCCAGCTAGTTCTTCTATTTTTAGTAGAGATGATGAGGTCTTGCTCTTCAGGCTGGTCTCCAACTCCAGAGCTCAAACAATCCACTCGCCTGGCCTTCCAGAGTGCTAGGATTACAGGAGTGAGCCTCTGTTCCCTGCGGGTCCCTTTTTAAGAAATGAAGGAATTGAGGAAAAGGCTAACAGATTTTCTTTCTTCTTCTTTTTTAATTTTTTTGGCGAATAGGTATGGGAGGGAAAAAAGAAGCCTGGACAGCTAGGTGTTCTTGTTATGCAGATAAGCCTCTCGGTAACAGTCCTCAGGGAAATATTTTTATTTAAAATTGATGGGGCTCGCCTATAATCCTAGCACTCTGGAAGGCAGGTGGATTGCTTGAGCTCGGGAGTTCAAGACCAGCTTAAGCAAGAGTGAGCACCCCATCCAGAAACCAGCTGGATGTCGTGAGGGGTGCCTGCTGACCCAGCTACTTTGGAGACTGAGGCAAGTGGATCTCTTGAGCCCAAGAGTTTGAGGTTGCTGTGAGCTGTGAGCTATGACCCCATGGCACTCCACCCAACGTGACAGAGTGAGACTCTGTTTCAAAAAAGGAAAAAAGTGTGTCAGACTCTCAGCAAACATGTCCCAGGTCAACTAAACAGGGCCTGGCTGCCTTTAACAAAGATTCTCTCCAGATGCATATCTCTCTCCCAGCCTCTTGTCCTAGGTAGCCTTGCTACCTTATTCCTGTTTGTCTGCAGTCATCTCCAAATATGTCAAAGAAATGTATTTGGGGGTAAAATATTGCTTATATACTTCAGTCCTAAAAAACACTCCCTCAAGATACATAGCCCCTATAAAATGAGTACATGTCAATTATAACCTTAGGACTGTAGCTCTTACATACAAAAGCTATTGACTGATGGACATTTCTTCTTTTTTTTTAAATTTAATATTTAAAAAGATGGGATTTCACCATGTTACCCAGACCGGTCTCGAACTTCTGGCTTCAAATGATCCTCACATCTCAGCCTTCTGATCAGCTGCAATTACAAGTGGGAGCCATAGCTCTTGCCTTATACACAATTTTTTTTTTTGAGACAGAGTCTCACTATGTCTCCCTCAGTAGAATGCTGTGGTGTCATAGCTCATGACAATCTCAAACTCTTGGACTTAAGCGATTCTCTTGCCTCAGCCTCCCAAGTAGCTGGGACTACAGGCACCCACCACAACACCCAGCTATTTTTTTGTTGCAGTTGTCATTACTGTTTAGTTGGCCCAGGCCGGTTCAAATGTGCCAGCCTGGGTGTATGTGGTTGGTGCCCTACCCACTGAGTGCCGCCTCCGCCCCTTACAGACACTTTTTATAATTTTTCACTTAAATTGGGTGCCGCCTCCGCCCCTTACAGACACTTTTTATAATTTTTCACTTAAACTGAACTCTTAGCAAGTCTAAGGATTTGTAGTTAATTCTTTCGGATTTTAAAAATACAATATCAAGGTTGGGCGTGGTGGCTCACACCTATAATCCCAGTACTTTGGGCAGCCAAGGCAGGAGGATTACTTGACACCCTTGGAGTTAAAACCAGTCTGGGCAACAAGCCTGTCTCTACAAAAAAAAAAAATTTTTTTAATGAGACAGAAGCAGTGGCACACACCTGGAAAGTCCTATAGTCCCAGCTACTTGGGAGGCTGAGGTGGGAGGATCACTTAAGAGCCCAAGAGCTCGGGACGACAGTGGGCTAGGACCATACCACTGCACTCAGCCTGGGTGACAGATACAGACTCGTCTGTATTTGAATTAATAAATAAAATAAAGCAGTATATCATTATATGTTCCTTGTAATGTTGATAATTTTGTGTACTATCAAATAATTTTACCTTTTTTATTTTTTTGCAGTTTTTGGCCGGGGCTGGGTTTGAACCCGTCACCTCTGGCATATGGTGCTGGCGCCCTACCCCATTAAGCCACAGGCACCGCCCTAATAATTTTACTTTTTTTTTTTTTTTTGAGACAGAGCCTCAAGCTGTCCCCCTGGGTAGAGTTTCGTGGCATTACAGCTCATAGCAACCTCCAATTCCTGGGCTCAAGCGAGTCTCCTGTCTCCGCCTCCCAAGTAGCTGGGACTACAGGTGCCCGCTACAATGCCCCGCCATTTTTTTTGTTTTGGTTGCAGCCATCATTGTTGTTTGGCCGCCCCAGGCTGGATTCAAACCCGCCAGCTCAGGTGTACGTGGCTGAGCGCCTTAGCCCGCTGAGCCACAGGCGCCGAGCCAATAATTTTACATTTTATCTATTTTTTTATGTATTGTATTGACTAAAACTTTCCCCAAATGTTGAAAAGGAAACATGTACCCATAGAATTTCTATGAATGGGCGGCACCTGTGGCTCAGTGAATAGGGCGCTGGCCCCATATACTTAGGGTGGTGGATTCAAACCCAGCCCCAGCCAAACTGCAACAAAAAAATAGCCGGGCGCTGTGGTGGGCACCTGTAGACCCAGCTACTCAGGAAGCTGAGGCAAGAGAATCACCCAAGCCCAGGAGTTGGAGGTTACTGTGAGCTGTGTGACGCCACAGCACTCTACTGAGGCTGATAAAGTGAGACTCTATCTCTACAAGGAAAAAACAATTCTATGATTGGAAATGTCTCTGGAGTTTTCCTCTAACATGCAGTATAATGTTACTGTTGGTTTAAGATTGATATTCACAAGCAAGTTCAAAAAGTTTCCCTTCAGACTTAACTTTTGAAGAAGTTAAAAAAAATCAGGAGTATATCTTGAATTTAATCCAATACCACTTCGGCATGTTATTCACCTAACTGGTCTTTGAACTAGCAAAGATACAATCATTTGTGTACGTGTTACTTTTTTATGAAAAGATCTTCCAAAGTCGTCTCTTACTATTATAAAGTGTAGAGCATCACACAAACAGCAATAAAAGTTAAATAATGGAGTGCCCAGGAGTTCCACAAAGACCACGCTGCCAAACAAGCCAAATTTACAGCAGAGTCCTTTTACTGAAGAGCTGACCGGCGACTGCCTCAGTGTCTCAACATGGGGTTTCTGAGAGCAGCCTGAGTGTTTACGGAGTCAGGATTTAAGGCCTGGTCTGCTTCTTGGCTGGCATGCAGGCTGTCCAGGTGCATTGGGGGTGGTGGTGGTGGGGGGATAGCAAGCAAGCATTGTACAGAAGCAGACTTTCGCGGTTAGTTAGCCATACGTCATACAATCTTTGTTTTAATATTTCCCCATACAACTTAGTTCCAGTACTTTTCCTCCATACATCTTTGTCTCAATATTCTCTCCACCTGGCATTGTTTAAAAGTCAGTCTGGGGATAGTCAATTTGTTTCCCAGGTTCAAGAGTTAGTCAAGCAAGAAATTAGTGAGTACTTTCCCTACTATCTTGGGAGCAAACTGGACTTACTCCATATTGTTGAGGTCTTGCAGCCCAGGAATGTGTCAGGAGTTAATCGATATTTTTCTACTTTAGCCTAGATCTAACAATAACACACCATTTTTTTTTTTTACTTTAAAAATGGTTTTATTTTTTGTGTAACTAATGGAGCACACCATTTTTTTTATATTTAGAAACAGCTTTAAGAGTGTTTAATATTTAGATGTTCAAAAATTCCAATATCTGGCTTGGCGCTTGTGGCTCAACGGGCTAAGGCGCCAGCCACGTACACCTGAGCTGGTGGGTTTGAATCCAGCCCGGGCCTGCCAAACAACAATGACGGCTGCAACCAAAATATGGCCAGGTGTTGTGGTGGGCGCCTGTAGTCCCAGCTACTTGGGAGGTGGAGGCAGGAGACTCACTTGAGCCCAGGAATTGGAGGTTGCTGTGAGCTGTGATGCCATAGCACTCTATCCAGGGTGACAGCTTGAGACTCTGTCTCAAATAACAAACAAACAAACAAAAAAACAAAAATTCCAATATCTGGGTGGCACTTGTGGCTCAAGGAGTAGGGTGCCGGCCCCGTATACTGGAGGTGGTAAGTTCAAACTTGGCCCTGGCATGGGCGGCGCCTGTGGCTCAGTGAGTAGGGCACCGGTCCCATGTGCTGGAGGTGGCGGGTTCAAACCCAGCCCCAGCCAAAAACTACAAACTTGGCCCTGGCCAAAAACAAACAAACAAAAAAAACAACCCCCCCCCCCAAATTCCAATATCTATGCATTGAACATAACATTTTCACAAAGCTAGAGTTATAAAGTATTTTAATTAAAATAAGTATTAGGCTGGGATTGCTGGCTCACACCTATAATCCCAGAACTTTAGGAGGCAGAGGCAGAAGGATTTCTTGAGGCCAGGAGTTCAAGACCAGCCTGGGCAACATAGCCAGATCCCATCTCTACAAAAAATGGAAAAATTATTTGGCACATAACAGAGTTCTGTAGATATTCATCACCAGGATCTCCGAATAAATAGTTATCTTTCCTTTCCATGGGAAGAAGAAAAAAGAAAAATTAGCTGGGCACAGTAGTATGCACCTATAGTCCCAGCTACTTGGGAGGCTGAGGTGGGAGGATCACTTGAGCCCAGGAGCTCTATCTAAGTTGCAGTGAGCTCTGCTTTCACTATACTCCACTGTACTCCACTGTACTCCATCCTAGTCCACTGAGAAATATCCCAAAATTTTTTTTAAAAAGTATCAATTGCAGGCTCAGTGCCTGTGGCTCAAACGGCTAAGGCGCCAGCTACGTACACCTGAGCTGGCAGGTTTGAATCCAGTCCGGGCCCGCCAAACAACAATGACGGCTGCAACCAAAAAATGGCTGGGCGTTGTGGCGGGCGCCTGTAGTCCCAGCTACTTGGGAGGCGGAGGCAGGAGACTCCCGCTTGAGCCTAGGAGTTGGAGGTTACTGTGAGCTGTGATGCCACAGCACTCTACCCAGGGTGACAGCTTGAGGCTCTGTCTCAAAAAAAAAAAAAAAAAGTATCAATTGCCTTTAGATACAAAAAAACACTATGCTAAGTAGCACTACAATAGGGGCTAAAAAGCAAAATAGGTCCCTGACCATTCAGAGCTTAAAGTCATATATGGAGGCAACTGAGGATGATTAACATCAGAGGAGCCCAGAAGAGTGAACATTCACTGCCACGGTGAAGGAAGTTCAAGGACAGCTTCTAAAGAGGCAACATGACCTTCTTTCTGCAGGCCAGGCAGCCTGAGGCCCAGGTAGATGGAAAGGTGACTCACCAGGCCGCAATGGGGGTGCTAAAAACCCTGGGTAGCTGAGGCTGTACATCTGCCCTCCCAATGAAAAAGCATAAACTATTTTAAGATAGTCTATGGATCTTAGGCCAGGAGCGGTGGCTGTGGAGGCCTAGGTGGGTGCGTTGCCTGAGCTCACGGTTTGAGACCAGCAAGTGCAAGAGCGAGACCCTGCCTCTAAAAATAGCCAGGTGTTATGGCAGGCACCTGTGGTCTCAGCTACTCGGGAGGCTGAGACAAGAGAATCGCTTGAGCCCAAGAGTTTGAGGTTGCTGTGAGCTATGATGTCATAGCACTCTACCAAGGGTGACAAAGTGAGACTCTGTCTCTAAATAAAAATAATAACTAATGATAATAAGTACACAAACACGAAGGAAAGCTGATTAGGAAATAAAAAGGTCCATGCATACTTTTTGTGATATCTGACACCATAGATAAGCTAAAGAAGTCCTCAAAAAATCAACATGGATTCCATGGGCTGCAGGTTGGAGACCCCTGTCTTACAGAGTACAAGTTAAGTAAAAGATGTTTTATTTAAATGAACGGTAGTTGTACTGTGAGTTTTCTCTTCAAAGGGGCAATTATGTGATGTGCATTTGTTTCTTTTACTTTCTGTTTGGCAGTTAATTTTCCTCGTTTAAGTTATGAGTAAGGTCACCTTTCAGACAGTTTATCAAGCCATGGAATCAAAGGGTTCTTTGAGATGTAACACGATGAAAATTTGGGTTTGAGGATAATTATATTTAAGAGGTGACGCCACCAAGCAGCATATCAAAAACTAGTGGCTCCCTGTTTCTGAGTGTATTGCAGCAACTGGCTAAAGCAGTGATTTTTCACCCAGTGTGCCAGGAAAAATTTTAAAGATTATTAATTAAATTATTTTCAAAAGAAGCTGAAAGCACAGTATCTATTTTTTGCCCTTTTTTTGATCAGCATAATTTAAGTGTGCTGTGGAAGTTTAACTATAGGTTCAAGTGTGTCGTGAGATTAAAAAAGGTTGAAAACACTGCATTAGAGGGTCGGGAGCTTACCACTTTCATTCAAAGGAAGTCACTTTCAATGAAAGCGTGCTGCCCCAAGCTTCCAGGAGTAATTTTTTGCTATGTAACCATCTCAGCATGCCTAATACGCAATGAGACACATAGTTGACATTTATTTTCTGAGCCTATGGCAATCTGTGATCCCATTAGTGGCTTTTATCTTTTATGTTTATTTGTGGCACTGAGGTTCCAATGCTGCTGACCTGACACTCACCTAGTTCTAGAGGAGACAGCTGAATACCGTGCTTAGGAAGCACAGTATACTGTAGTAGTTATGTACCCAGACGATCAAAATCATTTTACAACAAAGATATTTGCACCAGAATGTTTATTGCAGCCCAATACTGGGAATAGTCTGAAAAGGCCCTCCAGACGGTTGGCTGTCGCTCCCTTCTTCCTTGGTGCTCACCACTCTCGGCTGTAGGTATATAAACTATCTCTACCAATCTAACTGGTTTGTGCAGTTTTTCTGATTTTCTCTTTGGCAGTACAATATAGTTAAGCCAGTTTTAGGAAACAGGAGACCTAGTCATGTGCTCAACAAAAGTGCAACAAATGGGGATGGGTCAATAGGCTGTGAGGTGTAGCTACAAAAACTGCAGCCTTTATTTAAATTATTTTTTGGCTCAGCGCCTGTGGCTCAACGGGCTGATTCTCTGATAATTAGGGATGATGAGCATTTTTTCATATGTTTGTTAATCATTTGTCTTCTTTACAGAAGGGTCTATTGGCTCGTTGCCTGTGGCTCAACGGGTTAAGGCGCCAGCCACGTACACTTGAGCTGGCGGGTTCGAATCCAGCCCGGCCCGCCAAACAACAGTGACGGCTGCAACCAAAAAATGGCCAGGCATTGTGGCGGGCGCCTGTAGTCCCAGCTACTTGGGAGGCAGAGGCAAGAGACTCACTTGAGCCCAGGAATTGGAGGTTGCTGTGAGCTGTGATGCCACAGCACTCTATCCAGGGTGACAGCTTCAA
>CAUYON010047752.1:0-48372 GCA_963573935.1 Arctocebus calabarensis
AATTCATTGCTTAATTATTGTTTTCCTATGAATGATTATACTGTGGTTAATATGTTAGCATAGCAGTATTCCCAGATAGTTTTTTGTTTGTTGGGAGGTTGGGTTTTGGGGGGGCAGAGTTAACACCTGGCATGAAATATCTTATTTTATAACAATGAAATTGCTTTCTCTTTTGTGATTTTTTTTTTGAGGTGAAATTTAAGTTTTTGTGTGAGTAGTATTATTATACCTATCTTGAGTGTCTTGCTTGTACTGTATCACATTATACCTTTGTTTAATTCTTAATAAACTGTTCACTTGTTAAAAATAAATAAATAAATTATAGTAGAACTTCCATAGTTGACCACCTCCTTAAGTTGACCTAATTTTCATTGACCAGACATGCACCACATGTCAGAACAGCAGGCCTAGTTTTTCATGTAGATCATCTACGTATATTGACCAGTTTGTTTCTGTCCCTTCGGTGGTCAACTTACAGAGGTACTACTGTATTTGCCAAAAGCTTATATAAAGACAAAGAACAATTTGCATTTTCAACACTGCAATTTGAAATGTGGTTCTAGTTATATTCATCTTTTTTTTTTTTTTCCTAGAGATGTGAAGATGTTTGGCTTGGGATGCCATCACCTATTCCTGTGAAATACATTGACTACATGACCCTTTTGAAAGACACATTTGGCTTAGAGGATGAATAACCATGCTGGTTTTTGTCAGTTCCCTTTGATTTACTGCTTTAATTTTGCCAAGTTTTTTTTAGTTGTTATAATTTCATTTAAAACAAAAAAAAAAGAAACAAGGTTCATATCAAATGGAAATCCATAAGCCACAATTAATCTTCTTTTGTCATGTTTGCTTTTCAGAATATCATATTGATTGTTGATGTACCACCACTATTAAAAATGCCATTAAAAATGCTGAATGTTTATGATTTATTAATATCAAATAATCCTATAATAATTTTCCATCCAACATAATTTGATTCATTACAATATGAACAGAAAATGACTTTTGATGGCTACACATGACAGTATAAAATCAAATTATATCAGAGCAATAAGTTGTGATTCTATTAAACTTTTTTGAAATCTTTTTGATACTTTTATTACTTATATAATTAAGTTTTATAGCAATCCACCTCATCAAAATAATTCTTAAACCTCTCTAGAGTAAACTGCCTATTTTCTGAAATTAGTAAAGCTATGGGAGGAAAAAGGAATCTCCCCCTAAACACATACACACACGTAAAAATTTGAGAGAGAAATTGAAACATGCATACAGTGTTTATTATATTTTAATGTCCCTTTTCTATATAAAGTCAGCTTGTTAACTTAGGAATATATTCACAAGTATAAAGTATAATATGACCAACAATGTAATATGTCTAAAATATTTAGGAATGTGAATGCTGAAAAATTGGAAGTTTTCAGGGGGGTTTATCTACACACATACACATACATACACACCATGCTTCACAACCCTGAACTCTAAATATTCTAAAACTACATTTTCCCCCTTGTATTTCTCTGGTTCTATTCTTATTTTTCTTCAGCAGAACTCTAGTCACGTAGTATCCATTTGGTTCAAACCTATAGTCAGGGACCTCTGGGAATTCATTATAAGACGTCTATATCCCCAATCTACCCCATTCTTCGGTGTTAGGTGCTATGTATCATAAATTCATTTGTCTGGTGTTTTCAGAGACAATAGAAGCCTATTAAGAAGGGATGCACCATTTACCTTTCAGGGACTATTCTGAGGTGAGGAAAAGGAACTGATGATGTCTCAAGGGTCCCTTTGATCTCGTTATTCTTTCACTCCATATTTCCAGCATTGTCTTGCCTAGAAATGAGCTGGCTTCTTGGCATTCACAAGTACCAGTTTACCCAACAACAATGGCTCTTTCGTTTTTAAAAATTTAGCTTGATCAATAAAGTATTTCTATATATAAAGCTAAGATAATTGCACATGTGCTATTGTTAGATAGACCCCGCCCCCGGACTTTCTAATAAATTGGCATACTCAATTTCTATACAAGAACCATCTACCCATAAAACCTAACTTTGACTGCTTGATTTTTGTACCAGGTTTTTTGTTTTTTTTTTTAAAGACAACTGACAGTGCCAAGCTATTTTGTCACTTTAAGATTTTTCCATTCCCCAAAGAGCAGGCTTTTAGAAGGATGACACTTCCCTGGAACTTTTCAAGCTGACACATTTGTCACTTACCTATTCAACTCTTCAGTCAGTTGTCTTTCCTTCAAGAGTTTAAATATGTAGATAATTTAGCTCTTGTACAGGTTCATAATGTAGTTCATTTGAGAAATGGGAGGAAAAAAAGAAAGGCAACAAACCAATGATAATGCTCCTGAGTTTGTGAGGTGACAACGGCTTGTTCTATTGCAGAGATGTGTGTTAGTGCCCTGGTTGTTTCTGGTTCAAGCTCATAATTAGCAATGAAATGGCCATTATAGGAATCTTGGTGATAAATACGATACGTTGCAGCCATACAGACACTTTAAATAATTATTCTTTTATAACTAAGCCATATACTGAAGAAGATTTATAATTTAGAGATAATATCCCCATTAGTAAAGTTTATGACCCAATAAACAGCTCCCACTAGTTAATAAATGCCAAAGCTATAAAAACAAAGACAACTAACGTAATAGAATTTCTGTACCTCCCTCTTTTGCTGGTGGTCTCTAGATACTGAAGGGAAATGCTATCTTAGAAAAAACATTTATTCTCGTTATGTAAATAACAATGAATTGTCTTACAGTCCATCTGGAAATCTCCCGGCCCCTTTGGTCCCAGGTGGTCCTGAAATGCTGATGCATTCTGCTTAGGTTTCAAGCAGTAGATAACTCGGGTTTTCAGCACAAATAAACCCTGTGACTAAAATCTTTAGGGGAGGTGGAGAGGAGGGCTGGAATTTCTGCCTCTCCTGTGCCCTCTGAAAAGGAGAAATCCCAACTAGTACATTGTTCCAGGGTAATAATTTTGAAAAAAGTCTCACAACCTTTGCATGTACTTAATAATTTTAGCTGCTAACATTTTCTCATTTTGATAGGAGAGCAAGTGCTGCCTTTGACTGTCTGGGTGAGTTGAAGGTTAATATAGGCAAACCTTTTGTCCTAAGAACTAATTGTTTTATAGTATTCTTGGAACTGTGAGAATGATTGATAAAGGTTTTTGAAAGCCCATATCAAATCACATCTTTTTGAACAAAACTAACTAAAAGCTGTGGAAATTCACATTAAATAGTTTTTTGAGGGACTGTTGTGAAGTATGGTGTTGTCAGCAGATGACTCATTTGCAGTGCTTATTTGCCTTTTTTATCTAACCATTTTCCTTTTTGAGTCAAAGCCTTACTCTGTTGCCCCAGTTAGAGTGCCCTGGCATCAGTCTAGCTCATAGCAACCTTAAATTCCTGGGTTGAACCGATCCACCTGCCTCAGCCTCCCAAGTAGCTGGGACCACAGGCACCTACTACAATGCCAGGCTAATATTTTTTCTATTTTCAGTAGTGACAGGGTCTTCTTGCTCAGGCTGGTCTTGAACTCCTGAGCTCAAGAGATCCTCCCATCTCAGCCTCCCAAAGTACTAGGATTACAGGTGTGAACCATCAAGCCTGGCAACTAGCCTTTCACCTAAACATTTGAAAAGTAATGTGGATAGATCTATTTGTTAATTTTATTTTATTTTTAAAATATTTTTATTTTTAACTACTGTGGATACATAATAGTTGCATATCTATTGGTCAACTTTAGCTAAGCTTATTAAAATGATGAAAATTCCAGAGAGTAGAGGGGAGATGCAGAGTGTTGTACCTTTCAAGCATTATAATAGTTTAACTACTTAATTTTTTAAAAAATAAAAAATAAAACAAAAAAATAAAATTCCATGTGTTAAGCAACTGAGATTTTTAAATTTTTTAATTCAGTAAAGCCAATTTTTTTTGAACAACAACAAAAAAAATAGGTTAAAAATTTTGCCAAATACACCATTCATGGTATTTTTTTTTTTTTTAATGCTAGGCAATTTGAACTTTAGTTATTTGGGGTTGTAGAGTTTCTGGGCTTTATGGACATCTCGATCATGAGTTTAGGATATTTAAATTGCTCTTTTTTCTTTCACATACCAGGGAGTTATTACATATTCAAAAAAAATCTCAACTAAAAAAAAAAACAAAAAACATGACACTCTTGGCTTTCCAACTTGGATTTGTCTTAATTCAAGTAGGAGGTTGCTTCTCAACGTTTTCCACTTATTTCTTTCTCCTTCCCTTTCCTCTGCACATCATTATTACTTCTCTCTAAATTCAGTAGTTGGAATCATAATGACATAGTAGGGCTTTCCACAAGATATTTATGATATTGAATAATGCAGAATTCATTGAATAGTGAATTGTCATGCTCCCAACTACATATATATTTTCTTTAGTTATGAATCCCTGAATTTTGAATACCCTTCAAAATTGGTCTGTAAATGACCTTTCTGACACACAACTTCCCAGTGATGGTGTACTTGAGTAATACCCTCATGTTTGTGTGGGCAGAGACTGAACGCTTCAAGTTGAAGGCAGATTGAAACGTTTTCAAAAACAAGTCTTTTCAAGTTGACTGAGCATCTTCAAGACATGATGCCTTTCAATTCCCAAGAGAATGCAATGTGTAAAAATGGAAAGCGCAAGGAGGCAAGATCAATGAGGTTTTTTAGCAAATAATAAACCTGGAGTGCTAATGCAACAAATACCCATTACTATAAGGGTGGGTATCACTGACTGTGGAATTAGTTTAAGAGAATTTTGTAACTCACTTCCACCTGCCTTCTACAAAGTTATATATTTTTACATTCCTTCCTTCTTTCTTTCTGTTTTTTTTTTTTTTTTAATGACATAGTCTCACTGTCTTGCCCCTGGTAGAGCATGGCATCACAGCTCACAGCAACCTCTAACTCTTGGGCTCAAGCGATTCTTTTGCCTCAGCCTCCTGAGTAGCTGGGACTACCGGCACCCACCAGAAGGCCTAGCTATTTTTTTTTTTTAAGAGATGGGGGTCTCACTCTTGCTCAAGCTGGTCTCAAACTCATGAGCTCAAGCATTCCACCTGCCTCAGCCTCCCAGAGTGTGAGCCACCGCACCTGGCCCGTATTGTTTTAAATATACATTTTCAAAATCAATTAAGTTTCTTAAAACTAACAATTCGGAGACACCTTTGTCAATGGAGTGGCCAGAAGGAGCATCTTCTTTGCATTGTTCCTGGTCCCCAGTAAAATTCCTTCCAAGGGGACTTTTCAACCCATTGTGAGTCTGATAGGAGGGTCTACACACAGGAACCCAGAGATCAGCATGGCTGCTTAGAAGCAACTGGTAAAGGCTAAAGAGTGTGGCCCATGAAAAACTCCACAGTGGCTCTGCAAGCGTAGAATTAATGACTTGCTGGAATCGGTAGGAGCCTTTACTTCTAAATACTCATTAGTTAAAGCAGTGAGGCCTGATGTTATGCAAGTGAGGAAGAAGCCCCTCCCCATTGTCTATTTTGAACAGAATATGCACATTTAACTCAAAGTGAAGAACGTTTTAAATACATCAAACCACTATGCATCAATCTCTCAGCTTCCTGAGCAGTGCCTGGATTTGTGGAAAGCCAACAATAGAAGAGATCCTTGTTATAATCTCACCATATTAAAATCCAGAGGGGCTGATAGCTTGGGGAAAACACAAAAATGCATTTTCCTTTAGAAATAGTTCACCAAAGTCATCTTTGTGTTTCTTTCTTTCTACTTTCCCTATACAACAAGAACAACTGACTAAAATAGGAACTTGATAAAATTACTTCTTTCCGGCATTTCTCTCCCGTGCTAACACTGCTCTTCCTTATGGCTGTGAGGCAACCCATTGGATAAAGAACAGGAGCAGAAAAGCCATTTCAAGCTGCTGTGACTATCCCCAGCTTTAACTATGACCAGAGAGGGGGAGAGTAAGAGAGCAAGTGGAAAGAGATGATCAGTACAGACAGGAGCCTGGGTGAGAATGAGGGCCACCTTGTGCGTGTAACTCGTGTTTAAAGAGTTTGAGCTTTATCCCAAGGGAACAAGTTACTGAAAGATTTTAATCTGGGGAATGAAAAGATCATGCCTGTATTTAAAAATCTCTGGCTGCTTCACGTGCATGAACTGTAAGAGTGAATTTGGCGGCGAGAAGGCTGATTAGGAGACCATTGCTACAGGAGTGATGGGTAGTTTGGATTAATGTAATGTTAGTGAGGAGTGGCGAGATGGATTCAGGACATGTTCAGGATGTTGGAGATGAGGGAGAAGAAGAAATCAAAAGTATGACTGGATCATTTTGACAGCTGAGTAGATGGTGTTGCCATTCATTGTATTAAAAAACACCAGAGACAAATCAGGTGAAGGGGGAAATATC
Source organism: Arctocebus calabarensis (assembly GCA_963573935.1). Lineage (NCBI taxonomy): Eukaryota > Metazoa > Chordata > Mammalia > Primates > Lorisidae > Arctocebus > Arctocebus calabarensis. The sequence continues at coordinate 6,427 of CAUYON010047752.1, forward strand.
AAAAATTCTGTCTTGGGTATGCTATTCTACAGCCCATGGAATAGCTAAGTCCTGATGCTGATAAGGCAGCTAGATTAACAGGTCTGCATCTCAGCAGAATGGCCTGGGCTGGAAGATATACATTTAAGAATCATCAGAGTATGGATGGTAATTGTGAACGTGAATAAGATTATACAGAAGAAGGATGTGTTGTCTGAGAACCGTAGTGCTTGGCATATTATTATTTTTTTTAATTGAATCATAGCTGTGTACATTAATGCAATCATATGGTAGAATGTGCTGGTTTCATATACAATCTGAGATATTTTCATCAAACTGTTTAACACAGCTTTCATGGCATTTTCTTATTACTGTGTGAAAATATTTGTATTCTGCATTTAGTAAGTTTCCACTGTTCCCTTCTAAGAAGCACCGTAGATGTGGTCCCACCAATTGCCCTCCCTCCACCCATTATCCCCCCTTCCATCCCTTTCCCCTTTTCAGGTAGGATTTGTTGATAAGGGCTTACTGGTGAGAGAGAACAGGGTGAGGAGAAACTTAGAGTTTGGTGAGTTCTGAATGTGTTGCACCAAGGTAGATAGTTTAAGTTCAGATGTGGGGGTGGTTGTTTTCATGTATATCTTGGGAGCCTGGGGGTTGAGAGGGAGGATGATGAGGAAGCTTGGGAGTTTGAATCACCACTACTCTGTGATGAGCTCTTTTGAAGAGGAGGGGAAGATACTCATGGTGCAAAAGGAAACACCTGACAGGTGATACCACTTGAGTTTTGACATCTGCTGCCCTATCCTGAGGGAACAGGAACCAGGGTTATGCACGATGCTGAGTGGTTGGCCTAAGTGGAGGAGAAAGCTGTATTTCTACAATCAAAGTGCAGTTTGAGACAGTCTGGGCAGATGATAAGTGAGGATGCTGGTAGGTTGTCGAGACTTGGTCTCTGGTCTCTGACTCTCTTTGTTCCCTCATGAGCTGAGGCTGGTAAGGTGTAGCTAGCTTCCTTGACAGTGTTTCTTAGCTGTATATGGATCAACTCAGGTTCTTTCAAAAAAGCAAGGCTTCTCAGGTCCACCCTAAGGGTAAATCAGCAAACTTCTTAAATCCTCAAGTCCACTGATGGCAGAGTTTGGGTGTACAAAATTTAATCTTGGCAGTGATAGTGGGGCAGGGCTACATTTCATAATAATATAAGTAACTGATTTTAGCAGGGGCAAAACCAGGCCTAGTGCTAAGTTCATTCAGCTCCCAGTCCCTTGCTTTTTCTCCTGCACCACTGCAACCTCAACAATGACAAGATGGGCTTTCCTCAAAGCCAGCTCTAAATATTTTCAAGTCATATATTCTGGCATTGTTTTTAATAAACACATTAGTAGCCCCTAGGGATTGTTTCAAAGCAAAGTCTTCTTTTAGCGTGGGTGGATCAACTTGTCATTCAAAAGTTTTTAAGAGAGAGGAGAGGGTAGATATGTCAAGAATTTCCTGGTTCCTATTAAAATTACTTTGAGTTTTAGAAGATTTTGTTCACATTTCAAACTTACTTTTCCTGAGGTCCTATTCTGGATGGTCAGGTGATGAGCAGGAGTTTTCAAAAGAAGGAAAGAAAGAATCATACATTTCAAGTTTGCCGCTTAATGGTGTTCAAAAGAATCTAGAGGAGGTGATTGGAGTGTGAACCCATAGGCAGGATATGTTTTAATTTCCATTTAAAGTGGGGGGAAAGCCCGTGGGGAGCCAGCCTGACCTCATTTAGCTGGTTAAAATGACAGGTATGTGCATAGCTAATAGTGAAAGTATTTTATGTATGTAAAGGGTTTTATGCTTTGAAAGTTCTTTGACACATTTTATTATATATTTTTTGTTCTTCTGATAGTATCAGGAGGAAGTCAGAATTATTATAACTTCTTCAGCTGCATGGAAAATGAGATGCAGGAAAATGCAGCAACATGACCAGTACTACCTGTAATCCTACAATCTCATCAGCACAATTACAGTTCTAGAGATCACACCTGCTGCTATTTCTGTTATAGTAAAAACAACTGTGATATTGGGTAAAGTCCCCCTTTTAAATCAAAGTTAAATCACTGTATTTCTCGGTATCAATTCTAGATACTGATTGCTAGATTTATTGCCCAGTCAAATAAAACACTTTCTCCCTCTGGACCTTAAAATCCTCTTTTGAAAAATGATGATCTAAGTTTCCTCCATAACTTCAAATTGTTCCATTCTTAGTTTTTTACTTTCAGTGGAACATTTCATTATGAGTTTCCTTATCCAACATCTGGAAAAGGTCAAGTGTATTTTAATTTTCTTCTCAGGAATGGCTTGAATATTTTGGATTTTGTAAACATATCTAAAACCCCTTAAGACTGTTTTCTCTTCTCCCAAGTATGGGGAAGGAAGGAGGGAACGATTCAACCAGTGAGGCCCATTTTTTCTCTTAATGATGTGAGTAAAATATAGTCATGCTGTGATGTCATTCAATATGCTTTCAGAGATGTTTGGTAGAGATGCCTGTTGTGTAGGAACATATGGAAAGATGGAAGAAGACAAAACCCAGAGGGTTCTGTTAGAAGTTATAAAATGCAAAACATATGTGTTAACAGGTAGAAGGCATCAACCATGGTGCAGAAGCAGAGAGTATTAGAGTTAGGAGGCTGTTAGAATCATGATTCCAGTGTGCTCATTTTATACCCTTAGCCCCAACTCACCAAAAGTTATTGGAAGGCAATGGCAGTGCCAGGGCTGGAAAGGAGAGAGCCTATTTTTGGATGTCTTTTATGTAATAGGCTTTAAAAATGTTAATTGCCTAATGTTATGGGTTAAATTTGATTTCTCTCCAGTCTCTCTCCTCCTCTAACCTTAGTTCATGCGTTGATATCCAAACCCAGTACCTTAGAATGTGATTTAATTTGGGGACAGGGTCTTTACAGAGGTTATCAAGTTTAAAAGAGGTCATAAGGTAGACTGTTATCCAATGTGACTGACTAGTGTCTTTATAAAAAATTTAGATATAGACAAGAATATGGACAGAATTTAGATATAGACAAGGATACGGACAGAAGTTAGATATAGACAAGGATATGGACACAATGCAACAGAAATATGAAGATAGCTGACTACAAACCAAGGAGAAAGACCTGGAACAAGTTCTTCTCTCATAGCCCACTGGAGGAGTCAACTTGCTAACACCTTGCTTTTAGACTTCTAGCCTCCAGAACTGTGAATAAATCCCAATTGTGTAAGACACCAAGCTCATGGTACTCTGTTGGGGAAGCCCTACAAACTATTATGCCCAGTGACTTATTTGGTGGTATTGTTTTCTTACTTATTAACTGAGGAGTCGAGATAGGCTGACTACACATGTCATGTGTACCTCCTCCTTGGAGAGGAACTGGGATAGTAAGTAGAGTCTCATGAACATTTATGCTCTCTTACATAAACCTGGAGTAATTCCTGTTGCCCTACTAGGGGTTGCTGTTGGACTAACTCAGCAGTTTCAATCTGTGGGCTGTGAACCATTTTTAACAATGAAAATACATGTGGCATTAGGAAGGTTGAGAACCATTGGACTAAATTATGTGCAGATGGAACTATCCCCAGCATCGTGTATATGCTGTTTTCTTTGAGGCACCTCAAATCAAAGCCAACATGTCCCACAAAACTAGCAACATATATATAACTTAAGTAAGTCAAATTATCCCTATTTTAGCCAGGTGGGGTGGCTCATACCTGTAATCTTAGCACTCTGGGAGGCCAAGGCATGTGGCTTGCTTGAGCTCAGGAGTTTGAGACCAGCTTGGACAAGAGCAAGATCTCATCTCTAAAATAAATAGCCAGGCATTGTGGTGGGTGCCTATAATCCCAGTTATTCAGGAGGCTGAGGCAAGAGGATCACTTGAACCCAAGAGTTTAAGGTAGCTGTGAGCTATGATGCCATGGCACTCTACCCAGAGTGACAAAGTGAGACTCTGTGTAAAAAAAAAAATCCTTCTTTGCTAATGATGTATAATTTTGTATCTAGAAAACCCTAAAGACTCTTTTGGAAGGCTAGTAGATTGATTAATGACTAGTTGTAAAATCAATATATAACATAAACCTAGAAATTAACATGAACAGGAACATCAGAAACTATATGAACATATGAAAATTAAATAACTGCTCTTGAACCAACACTGGGTCAATGAAGAAATAAAATTAAAATATTTTTTGAAATGAAATGAAAACACAATATACCAAAATCTATGGGATACAGTAAAAGCAGTGCTAACAGAGAAGTTTAAGCATTAAATATCTACATTAAAAAAGTAGAGAGATCACAAATTAACAACCTAACATCATACCTCAAGGAATTAGAAAAATAAAAACAAAACAAACCTAGAGTTAGCAGAAGTAAAGAAATAACCAAGATCAGAGAAAAACTAAATTAAATAGAGACCAAAAACAAAAGCAAAGGGTAAACAAAATGAAAAGTGGTTCTTCAAAAAGATAACAAAAATTGATAAACCACTAGCTAGTTAAACAAAAGAAGGGTGGGGGGGAGGGAGAAGAGGAAAGATCCAAATAAACATAATCAGAAATGATACCACAGAAATACAAAGATCATCAGAGACTATTATGACCATCCATATGCTTACAAACTAGAAAACCTACATGAAATAGATGAATTCCTGAAAAAGTACAACTTCCCAAAATTGAGCCAGGAAGAAATAGAACTCCTGAACACACTAATAATGAGTAGCAAGATTGAAAGAGAAATAAAAAAAATTCCCAACAAAACAAAGATCAGGACTTGTTAGATTCACAATAGATTTCTACCACATGTGGAAAGAAGAACTAACGGGTGCCAATCCTATAGAAAGGATCCCAAAAAATTGAGAAGGAGGGAATACCTTCTAACTCATTCTATGAAGCCATTGTCACCCTGATACCAAAGCCAGAAAATAATGCAACAAAAAAAGAAAACTACAGCCTGATATTTCTGATGAACATAAATGTAAAAATCTCCATCAAAAAAAATAGCAAACCAAATTCAACAGCACATCAAAGGATAATTCACCACAATGAAATGGGTTTCATCCCAGGGATGCAAGAATGGTTCAACATACTCAAGTCAATAAATATGATTCACCACATAAACAGAATTAAAAACAAAAACCATATGATCATCTTAATGGATGGAGAAAAGCATTCAATGAAATCCCACATTGTTTCATGATAAAGCCCTAAAAAGCTCAGCATATAAGAAACATTTGTACTTTAGTACTATTTTGAAACAAAAAGAGATAATTAGCAGGGTACTGGCGAAACTTATTAAAGGTAGAGTATTAATGTCTTTATATAGTGATCAAGGAAATGCCATGAAGGATATCTGTAACAGTATGATCAAAATGTTTCTGAATGTATATGAATCGTGACCTGTGATTGCACCAATGTACATAAATATGATTCAATAAAATTATTAAAAAAAAATAAAGGAGAGGTATCAATCCAAGGCTGTTAATAACACACTCATATTCATTTAGGGAGGAGGAGGGCATTAGAGAAATTACCAGTGGATCCCTGGCCAAAGAGAAAGCTGGTTCTTATAAGACAACTTCTTGTAACACAATCTAAACAAATGATATTGGTAGAAAAAAGTCCCCTATCTGTGGATATTTCCTTGTTTTAGATGCTCAGATTTGCCAGGAAACAAAATTCTAACACTTGGCATGATTTTAACATCTTCATTAAATGATACTATCCATTAGTGTGTGACTGCTAAGTCTACTGTGAACAAGCTTGTAAAACTTACATATATTAATATTATTTAAAAATTGAAATGTCAGTTCCATAGGGTTATCAAATAATCCAAGTCATGCTGGTTTCATGGTGCAAATTGTGTAAATAGACTTAATTTGGGAAGGCATTTAGTATAATTTAAGTAGCTTATTTCTGCATTAATAAATATAACATGGTAGTTAGAATGAACACCTTACATTGGACCACCACACTTATTTTCCAAATACAGTGGGACCTTGTGCCCTGTCATGGAAAGTAAAGTCAGTGGACTGTCTTTTCCTTTTTCTTTCTTTCTTTGTTTTTTTTTTTTTTGAGACAGGGTCTCACTCTGTTTCTCAGGTTAGAGTGCCATGACATCAGCCTTGCTCACAGCAGCCTCAAACTCCTGGGCTCAAGTGATCTTCTTGCCTCAGCCACCCAAAAGCTGGGACTACAGGTGCCCACCACAATACCTGGCCAATTTTTCTATTTTTCAAGAGAGTCAAGGGTCTCACTCCCGAGCTCAGGCAATCCACCCACTTTGGCCTCCCAGCGTGCTAGGATTACAGGTGTGAGCCACTGTGCCAGTGGAATGTCTTTTTCTTTCCTCTTTCTCTTTTTCTTTTACTGTCTCTGAGAGCTAAGATCTTCATTTACTCAGAATCTGCAGTAATTGACATCAGCCCTGAGGAAACATGTTGGTGCACCTGATTCTCCCACTCTCTCGCATTTCCTCCGCCTTTTTTCTGTGTGTGGGCTTATGAGGAAGCTTGTGAGGGTTTGCACTTGAGAAGAAGCTTGTGTTTTATTTGAGGAAGAAGAAAGTGGCAAACGGGCTGGAAAAGTCAGGCATGTCTGCTTAGCGTGATCGGCATTTCTTTCCGTGTTTTTCACCATGGGCTTAGCTCACACCCATGAAACAGTTAACACAAAAGGGAAAGCAATGTGAAGACATCTCATCAATGCCTTTGTGTGGTGAGAAACAGGAAGTATGGGTGACAACATTATACCATGTAGCAGAGAATTAGCAATGATTATTTCTTCTTAAAGCAGCTGCTTGATGACAGCTCTTTTAAACTTCCTTGGGAAAGTGTTAGTGAAAAACCCCTAGTTATAAATCCTTCAGTGAAGGGTTCTATTTAGATATTTACTGTTTCAGAGTCACTAGTTCTGAGCTAATCCCATATTTTAGAAGCTTACTAGGTACCCTGCTGAACTGAGTACTGAAACAGGGCTACCTAAGTGTGGCTGGAAAAGTTGTTTATATACGAGAGAACCCTGCCCAGCACCAAGTGGGGCTAAAGTCCAAGTGTGACATAAAGGTGTGGGTGTGCCAGGGGCAGGGGTGGGGTGGGTACAAGAAAGAAAAACTTGACATTTTTCTTATTTTGACCTTGAAATGACTACCTATAAGTCATTGATGAAAGTAATCATAGATGCAACTAATAATCACTAATGTTCATCACTGCCAAAATGTTAAGTACTTTCACAGGCATTATTTCATATAATTTTCACAGCTATCTTCTGAGGTAACTATTTTGATCCCCATCTTACAGATGATGAAATTGAGGCTCAGAAAGGCAGAGAAAGTTGTCGATAGCGGAATTTGGACTTGAGTCTAGGATTTCTTTCTTTCTTTCTTTTTTTTAGATGCTATATATTCTGCACATGTAATTCTACCATTAACCCCACTAAAATGTAGAGCCACTGAGAAAGGTATAATGTTTTGAAAGCTTTAGAAGTTTGGTGACCAAAGAAATATTACATTTTGACTTTAGATCGGATGGGGAATCTGGGAACAAAAAGCATGTAAAGTCTGTTGCTTTTTGGAGAGTTATATAAATATATAAAAATTAAATGTATAGGGATATGTAACTTTAAAAAATACTTTATATGCTTATGTTCATAGTGTAATATTTATATATTCGCTCCATTAATATTAATTTTAAATATTATGTTATACAGTCAAAGTGAGAGAATAGTGTAATTTATTTGCTACTCTTTGCTGAGAGTATACTCTCTCTCAATAGACACTTGCTGTTTCCTTCTAATTCATTTAAGTCTGAACTTCTAAACCCTTTCACTGGAAGGTTCCATTTATTTTGTCATGGGCTCATGGGAAATAAATACCTGTAGTATGCTGGTACTGGACTGATCTTCTTTGCTTCGCTGACCTTGAATCAATAAAGGACAGGTCAAAATAGATGTTCACAACTTAGCGAAAGAACCTTATTTCAAGTAGAACAATGGAGGTTGGTTTAAACTGGAATCCAAAAAGAATATGACTTGAATTATAATTACAGACAAGTCTTCTAAAGAAATAATGCACATGTATAGCATCGAAGAATCATTCTAACTCTTAATGATAACATGCAATATAAGGCATTACTAATACTTTATTTATGAATCCTTGCTTAATCATCAGGCTTTGTGATGTTGACTTTTGGGGTTAATTCCTGAAGAGTTTGTATCCTTTTCCATAGAGTCAACAAGTCTTGCGACAGAGGTTGCCAATCACAATTTCTTGTTTCCTTCCTAAGTGTGGACCCTGTCCTGCCTATGAATATTGTCCTGGTCTTTGATTTCAGATTTCTGCTGCAGGTGGCCTTGGCTCCAGTGATGTCTGGCACCTGTCCCTTTTTCTCACTGTGAAATAGTGTAGATTGATCACTCATTTAACTAGAAACCTTGAAATGTCTCCTTCACCCTGTAAGGAGTAGAGATGATCAGTGTAATGTAGAATAAAAGGGGAAGCTTCACTAAGAGATTTGAAAATGACTTTTCCATCTCTACCCCTTGACCCCAGAGAACTTGTAGGACAAATGCCACTATGGTATAATTTGTTGGCACCAATATAATACAATTAATAACAGTTATTTCTGTTCTGGCACTTAACTTGAAATCCTCTTCCATGTAGCATACCTTACTGAAGAATCTGGCACAGTTTCAGTCCTGGGGCAGGTAGCTTCAATAAGACATGGTCCAGGGGACTGAATTGAAGGCATATTTTCTTTCATCAAAGTTGACTGAAAGAAAGTAGTCACCGGGAAGTTCTGACAACTCAGGAATGGGTGACCCTGCCTAAGCAGCTCTGGGCCTTGGAACTCAGCCAGGGTAGATGCTGGAGATGCGTCTCACTACAACTGCCGATGCCAGGGCTCAAGGTGCATAATCCTGAGCTCGACAGCTGCCAAAATAGACCCCTGAGTGTCCAAATGAGTTGGCTCTTCTGAAGGAGATGACAGGAAGGAAGCAGAGGGATTGCCATGGCTCCCCTCCAGATACAGCATTAAAGGGAAGCTGAGAGAACATTGCAATTTCGTCTGTATTTTAAGTCGCAAAAACAATCATATAATAATCTTAATCCAGTATTATTGCAATGCCTGGAGGGGGTTGTGAGCTAAATCCCTTACATTGTTATAAACTTTTGGATTTTAAAGCATTCATTCATTCAGTCAATTGACAAACATGTATTAAATGCCTGCTACATGACAAGCAGTAAAGCACAGAGGTATATAAAGGTAAAGTGCCTTAAGATAATGGTTCTCAAACTCCTTGAACACAGTCAATTTAGGAGAGGCTAAAGGCTCCTTGGATGCTCCATCCTTTCCCCCTTGAGTAGGGGAAAGCTTAAGATGGTGATTATGACTACAGTTTGGGGAAAGCAAGGGACATTTGGAGGTGTTTTGGGTGATAAAGTAAAAGAGGTGGGAACCCCTTGGGTTCCCTTTGAGCTCCCACCTGAGGCTTTCACAAGGAACAAACTATGGCGTTTGAATTGTATAATTTGCATGTGCCTGGCTTCACGCATTAGTTTCCTTGGGCTGCCATAGTACCACAGACTGTGACCAGAACAACAGAAACGTATGGTCTCGCATTTCTGGAGACTGGAAGTCTGAAACCAGGTTGGTGGCGGGGCTGGCTCCTTCCAGGGGCTATGAGACAGCATCTGTCCTAGGCTTCTCTCCTTGACTGGCAGCTGGCCAACCTCTCCCAGTGTCCCTTCAAACGAATTTGAGGGGGACAAGTTCAATCCACCAGATCTTGCCTGCCCCCACACCTTCTGTTTTTTATATTAGTAGACTGAAGATGCGTGTTGCTTCTCTTTGTCTCCATTTATTAAGCCTTTAATGTTCAGAAAACCTACATGTTATTTTCATTTCTTTTATAAATTATTATCCTCGTTTCTAAAGATGACTCAGAGCTGTGTCTAGTGACATCCTTAAGGTTGCATAGTAAGTAACAGACTTAGGATTCAGTCTCAGCTTTTCTACTGTTACAGACAATGTTAGGGTTTTGGCCAATGCATTGCAAAGGTTAAAACAAAAGGAGGAATCCATTCCCCAACAGTGTCTCATGATGGTGGGTACAACTTGCCCTCCCCCATGTGCTGCTGCGTATTGACCATGGACTTGTGAAAGTTACAGCCCCTATGTCTCAGCTGGATCCCACCCTGTCTTTGGTGTTTTAGGCTGCCAGTCAATGAGACGATACAAATCCTGTATCTATCTCTGATGCAAGGCTGCATACCAGAGTTACCAACCACATGTTCTTCTTTCTCTCTAGGTGATTTCTCTCTAGGAGTCTGCCCGACTCCACTTCCTATACCTCCATTCACTTCCCCTTTGTACAAGCCAGTGGTTCAGTTGAGATGACTTAATACAGATTACACAGTCTAAAGGAAATCTACTTTACAGCCTTATTTTCCAAACGTTTTACGGTCAGTTTAATTCATATGGCCCATATGTCCTCCATCCCACACAGAAGCAGCTGCATACTTAGTGCCTCTTCTCTTTTTCCAAAGAACATTAGAACAAACAGTGCATTGCAGAAAGTGATGCCTGTACGTGTGTGTGTGTGTTGGGTGTCTAAGTGTGAAGACATGCAAGAGAGAGATGGTTTGTAGTTTACAAACTGCTTTCCAGCTAAAATGACCTTTTGAAAAACTTTTAATATGGTTGGGCTGAAAATGTTTCACCAGGGAGGCTGATACTGAGAAGGCAAAAGTCTGCATTTCTGTCTGGGCAGATGTGCGTCTAGGTGGGAGGTGGGAGAAGTCAGAGAACAATGCTGCAGGACTCCCACCAGTCTGAGTGATTCTGCTTCCTCGTCATTAACTCATATGTACTGAGTGATAGATCATGGGGCACAGGCTACCGGATGCTGCTACAGAGAGTAATATTTTATTTCCTGCCATGAGATCCTGGGGAGTTGCTACATTTCATAGCTAAATGGTGGATACTTGAACAGTTGGTTAAAGGGACTCATTCATGTGTTGTTTATAAAGATGCTTCACAGTATTTAGAATCAAGGCAAACTTTTACGAGTATGTAGCATCTTAGATGATTATCATAAGAGGAAGAGGAATGTATATATTATACTAAAAATTAGCTTTTCCCCCTAAGAGTTTAGTAGTAACATAACTCATGAACTCCACATTTCCTTTTACCGTGGCATTCTAAAATGCTATAAGTAAGACCTAATTTATACTCAGAATCATCAGTGAGTACCATGTTTGTTGCAGGTGCTATCTTCTTTTTCATTCAACTTGGTAGGACTGAGGTACTGAGCATTTTAATGACACGGTAAGCTCACATGTGGAGCATGGATCTGATCACATCAGTCCTTCAAGCTACAACATATTAAATAAAATTAAAATTTCTCTTTTGTGTGGCCCCTGGGTAACTCATTCCTCAATCATCTCACTTCTCTCTAAACCCTCCTCTCTTCCCTTCTTGCCACCCCACAGCCCCAGCTACTCATGCACTTATGCAACATGTGTCCAGTGTCCTTGCCGCACAGGACTATCCACAATCCTCTGTCTTCATTGTGCATTTTCCTGCCATCCTTGATTTTATTGCCTACTCATCTGTAACATTATATGCTATTGTTCAAGTTCTGCCCACTTAAGTCTTGGGCATCTTTAAGGAGCTGCTCAAGTTCCACCAGTTCTTAAGACCGCTTTTAGATACCCATCATTAGTAACCACTTGTTTTTCCCTCTTCTATCATTACACATCATTTTGATTATCTATTGTAGCTCTCCCTTACCCATATCTCATGCTCTATCTGCTTGAATTTGCTTACTAGTTGTTAAATATCTTATGTCACTGGCTGGTGCTTTCTTGGACCTTAAGGCCTTAGAATTGTCAACCAAAACCAATCAGTTAAAATATTTGTTTATTTGTTCATTATGAAGTAACAAAATAAACATAGATCAAAGAGTATTACAGTGACCCTCAAAGGACTATTTATTACTGTTTTTGATGACTAGGAATTATGTTATTTTGTATGAAATGCCATTTGAAACCCTTCAGATATCATGTGGTGCTCAGGGATATCTTGATCCTGCTGATATTTTTCATTAAGTTGATCAATAAAAGTAGAGGTTTTGTCCTTGAGGAACATACTTGCCCAATGCCAATGCTGGAATGGGGGAATGACTTTATCCAGGTTATTCCTGCCCTTATTATATATTTATTTGTTCAGTTGTCAAGAAGAAGCAGAACTCCAGAGTCTTTTGGGTTTATAATTTTAGTGACAGGTGAGAGGGAGACAAAGAGAATGAATCTCTTGTTTAATTCCACTCAAATAGATCTCTTGAATAATCTCTTGTTTAACCCCCTCAAATAGGTTTATCAAACCTTTACAAACAATATGGTCATAAGTAAGTGTAGACAGGTCTAATGGCCAGGGAAAGGACGTAGTTGGAAGCAAGGAGATGAGGTCTTTTCTCTTCATGATCCGTAGTCTATCTTAATGGATTTTTGTTTTTTCTTTCTCTTTTTCTTGTCCTTTAGGTTTAAATTAGATTGGATTTGTCACTGAATATCTTTTTTAAAAAGCACATATATTAATAAATTATAAACAAATATTAATTGCATGGTTGATTCATTCAATCCACAAATATCTACTGAACACCTACTATGAGCCCAGGCATGCTAAGGGTTCCGGAATGTATAGACTTTGTATTTGTCCTTACTGAACTTGTAAAACAGTATGGCTAGCAGTAATACAGCAGTGAGAAACTGTGGAGTGTGACAACGGAAGGACTGGGTGCTGAGGAGACAGAAAATGCTACATGACCTTGATTTGATTCTCAGAGGGAGATTTGTCTATAAATTTGCAACTGAACATTAAATAGGGGTTCATTGATCAGAATAGAGAGAAGATTGCAAGCAGAGGGAAGGACATGTGTGAAGGCCTGTGATGAAAGAGAATGTTGTGTGTATGAAGGTTGATGGCTGGAGCCCAGAGGCCAGAAGGCACAGTTCAGTGCTGCCTAGATGTGAGGTTTATTTCTGGGAAAGCCAATCTCCTAGGAAGAGGACAGAGAAGTGAAGTCTAGGTTAATACAAAAGATGTGAAGTTTCCATCTTTTTATGACTGAATAGTACTTCGTGGTACACATATACCACAGTTTGCTAATCCATTCTTGTGTTGATGGGCAATTAGGTTGTTTCCTCATCTTGGTGATTGTAAATTGAGCTGCAATAAACAATCAAGTGCAAATAACCTATGATAAAAAGATATTTTTCTAGAGAAGATGTTTTTAAAGAGATTAATGCTGTAAGGAAAATCGTGGTAAATATGTTAAATTTGCTCATAAATATACTTTTTAAAACGGTGAAGCAAACAACACAGACATTAATTAAAGTTGTCTCTTCCTATGTAGGGAGTTCATAAAAAAGTCAACTGAATAATTTGTAGTCTATAATTCCCTTGTTCAAATTCAGAATGGCTTTGCTATGTTTTTTGATTTAGTAAAATTTCCTGCAACTTTCCCAACATTACAAAGGCTATTTTGCTTTCAGCAATGAACACACTTAAACTGAAAACACATTTGAGCTATGAGATTCCAAGGAAAGAGAAGGAATAGACTGTACAAAGAAAGAGTTATAATATGGAACAAGTATATTCACTGCTTTTTTGCTATGAAGTTGAATTGTCAACATTCCTATCTTAATAAGTTACAAAACAGCATTCCTTTTCCTGTGCTTTCTCCTTTATTTTTTTACATTTCCATATGTGTGTGTATTACTTGAAATCCAGGCATAGGCTGAAGGATGTGGCAGTAAAAAAAAAAAGAAAGAAGATAAACAGAAAGCTTATTTATTTTTACTGTTTGTTAGCCTGAAAGAATACATATGTTTATGTATATATACACATACATATATATAGACACACATCTGTATACACATATACCTGTAGGTATATGTACAGATGTAGCTATATGTGTATATGTGTATATGTATTGGTGGATATATATTTGCATATGAATTAACATATTATTTAAAATGGGAAAATTTATTTATGAGAAATTATCATCTTAAAAAACTCAGTGTCATATTATAAACTGCTATAGATGTGCCAGTGTTGCTTTTCATCTATCTTCATAATAATGCTCATCAATAACTATATAAAGGTGATGCAATATAAAAAAATATATATTTCATTATAAAAAAACAATGGAAGGCCTAAAATTTAAAAATGAGGAATTTGGACTGAAAAGACTCCTTGACTATGGTGTCACGAGACTCTGGAATAATCTTTTCAGTCTTATACGTCGACCTGGATGAGGTGCTCAGAAAATCCATTGTAGTAATCCATCCTCTCCTGCCAGTAGTAGGTAGACAACCTAAAAAAAGGGTTTTTTTGCAAGTCACTGTCTGACTTTTTCAGGCAATTCAACAATTTCTTTTTAAGGAAAAGAAAAGCAGCATTTGTTTTCCTTCAAAGCATTTTTGTTCTGTGATTGAGATGACATGGTTTTTGGACTGCTCCCTGCAGGAGGAGAAGCCAAACAGAAGGCAGCTTTCTCTTGGTTTTGGCAATTATAACAAAGTCATAAAACCCCAGGTAAATGGGAACTCTTTAAACATTTGCAGATATAAATCCGACACAGTAGGAAAGTGACCCAAAGGGAAGTGCTTATTGATCCATTTCCCCTCAAAGCTGTCAGTGACGAATGAACATCATCTAATTTAATAGGAACGGCTCCCAGTCTGCAACCTTGCAGGTGCTCTCCCTGGCTTTTCTTGTGTGACTGTTTGACCATGCCTAAGAAACTTAACCTTTTCAGGTATCACTTTCCACATCCATTAAGGGGGATAACAGTGTCTTGGTTCTGATCCTTTCTATCTAAGGAAGCTCAAGGAAAATGTGGCATTGGGTTGTATTAGATCATAAACATATTTCTTGCCAGATTTGTCACTTCATTTTCTTCTTGGTAGGGCCTTGTCCATCACAGCTGATTTCATTCTGTCCTGGAGTACAAAGCAGTGAAGGGAGACATTTCAAAGCTGTGACATTCCCACATAGTTGACTGAGACAGCCACAAGAAATTCTTACTTCCCCACCACATTCATTTGTCTTAGACTCTGTACTTTTTTCTTCTGCTAGACAGTGGAGCAAAGAGCTCTGGAAGAGATATAACTCGATCAGATTTGATGTTTTCCCCGTCAGTTCTCAGATTAAATCCATCAGTAAAAACTTCCTAAGGTTATTGTAGGGAATAAAGCACAGTTCCAGGAACTCTAGCTGAACCCCGAAGATGAGGAAAGATTTTATGAAGAACACTTCAGCGGCAATTGCAACAACAACAATAATAAACAAATAGGACTTAAATAAGTTGAAAAGCTTCTGCACAGCTAAGGACACAAAAACCAAAGCATACAGACAAACTTCAGAATGGGAAAAGATACTTGCATATTATGAATCTGACAAAGGCTTGATAACTAGGATCTACAGAGAATTCAAATTAATCAACAAAAAAAGAGCTAACAATCCCATCTATCACTGGGCAAGATACATGAACAGAACCTTCTCTGAAGAAGACAGATGAATGGTTGGTTAACAAATGTGAAAAAAGTGCTCATCATCCGTAATAATTGGAGAAATGCAAATCAAAATCACTGAGATAGTTACTAACTCCAGTAAGATTAGCCCACATCACAAAGTCCCAAAGCTGCAGATATGGAGAGAGGGGAACACTTTTACACTGTTGGTGAGACTGCAAACTAATATCCTTTTTGGAAAGAAGTATAGAGAATCCTCAAAGAACTCAAATTAGACCTCCCATTTGACCCTGCAATTCCTCTACTACACATCTACCCAACCAGAAAAAAATCATTTTATCATAAGAACATTTGCACTAGATTGTTTATTGCAGCTCAATTTACAATCACCAAGATGTGGAAACAACCTAAATGCTTGTCAACTCAAGGATGAATCAACAAATTATGGTATATGAACATCATGGAATACTATTCAGCCATAAAAAAGGATGGTGGCTTCATATCTTTTGTGTTATCCTGGATGGTGTTGAAATACATTCTTAGTAAAGTTTCACAAGAATGGAAAAGCAATTACCCAATGTACTCAGTACTAATATGAAGCCAGTAGATGATCTAATGCATGCCCATATAAAAGAAAATCTCATTTCAATTCAAGTTTGGGGCAGGGGTAATGAGGGAGAGTGGGAGGGTGGGGGAGGGATGGTTGGGTGAATGGACATGGTGTGGGGTGTTTGTTACACCTTTTGAATGAGGGACATAACCACAAGAGACACTCTACCTAACAAGATCAAATATTTTGACCTGGCTGTTTGTACTCTCACATTAACCTGAAATTGAAAAAAACCTAGATAGCGTCACTGATTTCCCAGTCTATTTGGGTGACTCATGGAAACTCACTGTCAAGTTCTTCTGTTTTTTTTTTTGAACACTTGGGAATAGCACACTTCCCAGTCCACTTGATGTCAGGTGGGCTGTGTAACAAATTCTGGCCAATTGCATGGTAGTGGATCTAATGTATATTACCTCTTTCTGGCTGACCCACTGAAGAACAGAGAATGCTACCTTATGCTTTTTCTTTTTCCACCATTACATTTCTGAAGGTCAGGTGTTGAGATGGCCACATAACCAAATGGAGGGAGCTTGGCTCTCTGAGTCATTGAATGGCGAAGAACCCTAATAACCCTCACTGGATGAGAAATAAATGTTGGCAAGGTTTCACAATGGAGGGATAGGGTTTTTTTGTTGTTTTTAGATATGACAGCATAGTCTGACCTATTCTGCCTAATGGAGTGTTAAAAAAAATTGTAAGAATTCAATAACAGTATAACACAATGGCAGGGTAACTGTCACCAGGAGGAAAAAGAATAATCACCAGATGAGAAGTAAGGCTGACAAGTGTCGTCAGCACATGGAAAATAAGATCAGTGTGGGTGGAAGTGGTTTGAAGGCTACAGAGGATCTGGATGGGAGGACAGGAGCAGGAGGAGAGATGTTCTGAGAAGGAGGCAATATGAGAAGTCGTGACATCCACATTGTGTGGGAGAGCCTCTGTGCTGGGCTGCAGCACTGCTGCTTAGAGGAGAGAAGTGAAAGGAAACAGAACTTCTTACCGTTAAAATCCGGAGAAACTGTATGCAGGTAGGTTATTAGGAGGTAGTGTTTGAGAGTTTAGGACTGCAATGGATTACCAACGTTCAGGCTAGAGAATCTGGCATTTTATTATTTGGAAGCCAACAAAATGAGTTATAATTGAATGAAGACTATAAGGACCTTTGGGCAATAGGAGGCCACTTTTGTGAAAGCAGTGACACCAGTGTGAGTGTAGCTCTAGCTCTTGGTTCCACTTTCTGCTGGGCCAGCTTTCTGGGGTGCAGTGTTGACAGTGCAAACCTACTTTCATTGTGGTGTTGGGGCCTATAAACCAGTGAGTTCACACAATCAAATGTGTAGACTTATTATGCCCAACACTGCTAAAATGTCCCATGGAAAATGGATCTAATTTGTTTTATGTAGTTAATATTATTTTATTGAGTATGCATTATTGATTTTATAGAGTAGACAAGCTTTGAGAGATATGTTTATGAATTTGGATCAGCTCTAGCACCATTCTTTCTGAAGCACAGGAAAGGCTAGTAAGGGACTTAAAATTCAAGTCCTTATTTTGTAATTGTTAATTTTATTCCATTGTCATTTAGATTAATTTCCCCCTAGGTTGCAGGAAACTAATTTTCCTACTTAAAGGCTGAGTTTTCAGCTCAAGTCTGATTTCCTCAGCCTCTATCTTCCATAAATGCCGAAGTCAGATTCATTGCTGCTGCCCACTTGCAGGTCCAGTCCCAGGGGCACCTTATCCTCCTCCCGGCCCTTTCTATGTCAATCTCTGAGTCAAAAGCCTTGCAGGCTCTGTTGGGTCTTGCAAGGCACCAAGGCAGCTTAGCCTTGGAGAATGTTACACTGTGACACTCTGGATTTCAGTTCCAGCTGTCATATAGGAGTAACGTGACTTGGCAAATCAACTCTACATGTTTCCTTCTCTGTAAAATGGGAATATGCAGCTATGGTAGTTGTGAGAATTTTCAGGTAGGCTGTCTGAAGATAACAGGCAACTCGAGTGATTGGATGTAATGGGCAGGGCTGGCAAGGTCTATCCTGGTGCCTCCTTTGACTGCTCTAGATTCAGTGTCCACCTGGAGCCTACGACTTCCCAGAGGAAGGCTGAGAGCCTTTTGGGCTCTCTCTCACATATGGTGCCTTGTAAGAGGGACACTCACAATTCCCCAATATTGAGAGATACTGTTCGTCTGTACTTTGAAGCCAGGGTCTTCTCACCAAAGGTTTCACTATATGAAAATTCTTAGTCATTTTTTCTCTCTCAGGATTATTTGAAAATGACTGGAGGATTTAATAAATATGACTATATATTTGTCCTTAAATGAAAATTAAGTATAATTTCCTCTACACTAGCATTTCTAAAACTAATTTTCTGAGATGTTCTAAAAATCATGAGAAGGAAAAGAATAGGTTTTTAAAAATTAAATATATTTGGGAAAACTTGGGTTTAATAATCTTTTTTCTTGGGCGGCACCTAGGGCTCAAAGGAGTAGGGTGCTGGCCTACTGGAGGTTGCGGGTTCAAACCCAGCCCCGGCCAAAAACTGTTTGATAGGTGAATATGTGAATGAAGGGCTGAGTTAAAACTAATTTGCTTTTTCTGAATCCAGCTTCCTCTAACTCTTCAATGCTTGCTCATTCCTACACGTAGGCCTGGACGTGATTTGTTGTTCTTCCCACTAATCATATATTCTGCAGATCTGCATGCCCCTGTCTAGAATGTCAGGTGTAAGAGAAAACACCATTGCTTCTTATGTGTTCAGGTCTCAGGAAAGATGTTCTCACACTTGCGAATCCTTATAGCATGGGTGTAGTGACACCAATAAATCTCAGTCAATATCCTTTTAAGGTTGGCTCTTTTTTTCCCTGAGATGCTAAGCTCTTAAAAGGAGGACCTCAAGAAGGACTTGTGCTTACTCTGTAAGATCTGCATCAGAGGGTTACCTACCCCATCTTTCTCACCCTTACTTGTTCAGGTTTGGTAATTGCCCTTTGGAAATAACAGGGTGGCT
Organism: Arctocebus calabarensis; assembly: GCA_963573935.1. Lineage (NCBI taxonomy): Eukaryota > Metazoa > Chordata > Mammalia > Primates > Lorisidae > Arctocebus > Arctocebus calabarensis. The sequence goes on from CAUYON010047752.1 coordinate 25,596, forward strand.
TTTTCTCTCCTTTTGCCCAAATAATAGGATGTTGGTTTGAAGAGACAGTGTGAGGTGTCTCAGTAGAGCTAAGGTCAAGGTAAATGTTCTATTCTACCTGAACCTCTGTTCCTTGAATGCTATGGGCTATGATGGCTTTTAATTCCTGTTCTTCTTGTCAATATCACTATGATGATAAGATCCCATCAGGAATTCCACTACAGTCATTTCCCAACAAAATTTCCCCCCAAAAAGTGTGCAGAATTTTCCTAGTAATTGAAATTTGGTCAAATTATATCCAACAATTCCCTCTCTCTCAATGGTGGCTAGAGAAGTAACTGTCATTATATAGAAGAAGGCAAGGCCATTTTTGGTCACACTATTCCCACTGTGCAGAGATTTTGATTGTAGTCATTCTTGCTAGGGACCACGCATTGACCTGTCACCTTTCTGTCGGCACCAACCTCAGCTTTTGCTTTCTTAGATACACTCCAGGGGAGGAAATTCTGATCTATGATGACTGGCCAATAGACGGGAGGGGATGCTCAATGAAGCTCAGATGGTTCCTGAGTTACCTTCAGGATCTTATCTTCTGCCCATGCAACTGGTATTCCAGCTGTGGACTTTTGTCTTTTTAGATAAAATTAACATGTCTTATTAAAAAGTGATAGCAAATATGTCTTGGTAAACCCATAGAGAGGATAAGTCAGGCTTATATAATCAGGGAAGGATGTGGAATGAGGACTTAAATGTCTACAAGTCTGGCAGGAATTAGTTCAGGTGGTCCATACTTCTGCATGAGACTTCTCTATAGAGTCCCTAAATGAACTTACTTTCTGAATCCAGACTCTGACAGATAAATGGACTCATTGGATTAGATGATTCTTTCTCAAGTTCTTCAAACAGTTCATTCATCCAGGATCCAACGTGAAATTGTTTAACAGACATTTCTCCTTAAGAGAACCAGCTATATTGATTTAACATGGCAAGGAATGCCACAACTCGATATATTTTATTTGGAGAGATGGGGAAAAGAAGGAACATGGGATGTGGGAATTGGCCAGATAGATTTTGATCCACTATTAATTGTCCACAACATGCTATCTATTTCTAACGGATCGTTTCATTGAAGAGTTTCCTGGGGAAGAGGCTTCCCTCTGTAGACTAGTCTCTTCACTTTAATTTTCATTCTGTAGCTGATGGAATTCACAAGGGTGGTTCTTAGACCCAGCTTTAAAAGCACAGTACTGATAATTTGAATGAGAGAGCTGTGGTGTGAAGGAGCAGTTTCATTTATAGAAAACAGAGGCCAGGGAAGGTAAGGAAACAAAGGCTTTTCTTGCAAAGGACCCTGCCTCCCCTGCTGGGTGAGCTTGGAGGCCTGTGGCAGTGCCCACCAGCAGCAGCACAGATTGTCCCTTCTTCACAGTTCCTGGACTGCCTGCTGCAGTGATTGCTCTAGGGGAGCAGGAGTGGGCAGAAGTCCACACAGCTTGGAGCTGCAGGCTGGACGAATGTCAGGAGGATGTGGTGGGATTTAGGCATGACTTTGGATTGCAGAAACGCTTTTGTTTTTCCAACAGATTGCATCCCTTAAGTAAACAACATGTACAGACACATGATTTGTTGTAACATGAAATCTGCACAGATGAAGTGCAAGGCATAGACCATATTGAATCACCCTTGTTTTAAGACTCTTTATCTGAAATGATGCCTCATTTGCATATGAAAAATATGTTTCCTTTTGCAGTGGTCTCTTTCTCTTCATTTTGCTTTCAAGAAATAGCTCTAGTTTGCAGTTAATGAGCATAAGGTTTTACTTTCCTGAAGAATAGAAAGAGAGACCTCAGAAAAATTACACATACTTGCTTAATATTTTAAGGTTGATTTTAAAGTTGAGACATCTGTTCTTCTTGTCCCAGGTGGACCTTGAAAGAAGAGCAGAAGCTTATAAGACAAAAGAGAGTATGTTAGTTTTCTACTGCTGTTGTAACAAATTACTACAAATTTAGCAGTTTAGAACAATACCTTCTTTCTGTAGGTCAGCAGTTCAGCAAGGCATGATTGGATTCTTTGGTTAGGGACTCATGAGGCGAAAGTCAAGATACTGAGCTGCAGTTCCCACCTGATGCATTTCAGCATCCTTTTCCAAGTTCACTAGTTGTTGGCAGAATTTAGTTCTTTACTTGTTCCTTGCAGTTTTCTATTTCCTTGTTATGTGATCCCTGTCATCATCATGTCAACAAAGACACAATAGCTTTCCCAGTAGCAACAAAGAAAATAAAATACTGAGGAATATATTTAACTATGGAGGTGAAAGACCTCTGTAGGGAAAGCTAGGAAACTGAGGAAATACGTTGCAGAGGATGTAAACACATGGAAAATACATCATGCTTATGGATAGACAGAATCAACATTGTTAAAATGTCTAAACTACCCAAAGTGATTTACAGATTCAATGTAGTTCCCATTAAAATACTAACATCATTTTTCAGCATTTAACAGCTCTAGGAAAAATAGCTCTACACTTTGTATGGGACCAGAAAGACCTTGAAAAGCCAATGCAACCTTATATAATAAGAACAAATCAGGGGCATCACTCTACCAGATTTCAAGCTATACTATAAGGGTATAGTAACCAAAACAGCATAGTACTGGCACAAAACAGAGACAGACCTCTGGATCAGAACAGAGAACCCAGAGATGAAACATCCTCATACTTCCCAACTACTCTTTGACACAGCAAACAAAAACACACACTGGGGAAAAGAATCCCTACTCAATAAATGGTCCTAAGAAAACTGGATAGCCATGTAAAAGACTAAAACAGGATCCATACCTCTCACCATGCACAAAAATTAATTCATGGTGGATAACAGACTTAAACCTAAGACACAAAACTATGAGAATTCTAGAAGAAAATGTGAAAGAAACTCTTATAGATGTCTGCCTAGGCACAGAATTTATGAAGACCCCAAAAGCAATCAGAGCAGCAGTAAAAATAAATTAATGAGACGTGATCAAATTTAAAAAGTTTCTGCACAGGCAAGGACACAATCAGTAGAGCAAATAGACAATGTACAGAGTGGGAGAATATATTTGCATGCTATATGTCTGATAAAGGACTGATAACCAGAATTTACAAAGAACTCAAGTAAATCAGCAGAAAAAAATCAAACAACGCCATTAAAAGACATGAACAGAATGGGTTTCTTTTTAGGGCAATGAAAATGTCCTAAATTTAACCATGGTGGTGGTTGCACAACTTAACAAATGTGCTAAAAATCATCGAACTGTACACTTTATTTATTTATTTATTTTTGTAGAGACAGAGTCTCACTTTATTGCCCTCAGTAGAGTGCTATGGCATCACATAGCTCACAGCAACCTCCAATTCCTGGGCTTAGGCGATTCTCTTGCCTCAGCCTCCCAAGTAGCTGGGTCCACAGGCGCCCACCACAACGCCCGGCTATTTTTCTGTTTTGCAGTTCGGCCAAGGCCAGGTTTGAACCCACCACCTCCGGTACATGGGGCCGGTGTCCTACTCGATGAGCTACAGGCGCCGCCCAAACTGTACACTTTAAATGGATGAATTATATGGCATGTTAATTATATCTCAATAAAGCTGCTATTGAAAAAAAATGATGTGTTGAATCTTTCTCAGTTTTTGACTCCGATTTCTCCTTCTGCCCTCTGCTTTTTAATGGCTTATATGACCACATTGAGCTCACACAAATAATTTTTCTATTTTTGGGTCACTAACTAATCATCTTAAATACATACACAAAGTCCCTTTTGCCATATAAAGTGATACATTCAGGGGTACGGCATCAGAGGTCAAACTTCTGCCTGCCACAAGGAAGAAGCAACATGTGAGCAAAGGTGTGAGCACATATAGTGGGTGGGCAGGGAAAGGAACTCTGATTAGGTTTGTATTTCAGAAAGACCAACAGTGATAAGGAGACTAATTGGAGGTGATGATGGGGTCTACTTTGCCAAGATCTGTGGTTCATACTGGCAAGAAAGGGCTCCGATATCAGCACAGTACAGTGGCTGAGTGTGGACTGTGGTCAGGGGGCCTGCCTGTAGGTCTTGCCTTTGCCATTTATTACATTTGTTACTCAATACAATTATTTAGTTCCATTAAGCCTGAATATTTTCATAGGCATAAGAAAGATGACTACTACTACTACTAACAATAATAAATACTAAGTTTATAGGGATGTTGTGAGGTTTAGATGAACTAGAGCAGCGGTTCTCAACCTGTGGGTCACAAGCCCTTTGTAACAATGAAAATTCATCCTGCGCATCAGATATTTACATTATGATTCATAATAGTAGCAGAATTATAGTTGTGAAGTAGCAACAAAAATAGTTTTATGGTTGGGGGGTCACCACAACATGAGGAACTGTATTAAAGGGTCATGGCATTAGGAGGTGTTAGGAAGGTTGAGAACCACTGAGCGAGAGCATATCCTGGCATATACTCCATGCTCAATAAATTTCATAATTTTCATTATTATCTCCTGCTTTCCCTTGTAACAAATGGTCCAGAATAAGCTGAGAATGGTTTGAATTTATTTTCTGTCCTCTCTTGTCCACTAGCGATCTGGGAGATCACCCTTACTTTGTGTCACAATTTTGTCATTTTTAAAATCAAAATGCTGTAAATGATACTAACTATGCCCAAACTAGGTTCATTATTTTTAGAGCACTCTGAAGTAGTCATTGGTTATTTTGAGATGTATGACAATCTACAGGAAAACAATGCTGATTTCTTTTACTTTAGAGAATAATGGTAGAAGCCCAAGAAATTTTCTGTGGGCCTATTATTTGATAGGATGCAGAGAAAGATAAACAGATGTCAAAAAGTCAGACTCCCCCAAATATGTCTTCTGTTAATTCTAACTACTAATCTTATAAATCTTACCTTTTTCAATATTAAGACCTTAAAGCAATGTGATAGGGTACAAAAAATACTTGACTTAGAGCATGAAATCTGGGTTCTAGTTTGGTTCTAAGATTAGTTATCTGTAAGTCATACATTCTTTCTGGGTCCCATTTGGGAATGAAAGAGGCTGGTCTAGAACAATCTTTGAGGTCTTTTCCCTCCTTTTAGATTCTTTGAACTTTGATCTTAGCGTGTATAATTTGGACAATCTTCCTGGTGAGTAGCAGGTGCTCCAGAAAGATTTCTCTGAGGACGTGGGCCAGGGGATAGGGGGGTGATGGTGTAGGGTTTCTGCAAGTGGCAGTGAAGATGAGCCTTCATGAAGCCCTCAGTGGGCCCGAAGAGAATCAATGGAGGGAGGTGAGTTGACAGAGGGCATCTTGTCACTGGTGAGGAGAGAGCAGAGGGTGCCGTGTGAGCCCTTGCCCACTTTTCCAGCCCTGCTGACTGACAATCTCTGATTACAGGACAGATCATCTATTAGGACATCTGGTTTGAACTATAAAGTTACCAGCCTGTTTCCTAGGCTGATTTAAACTCTGTTGGTGAAAGCTTTGTCTATAAATGAGGCCAATATTAGTATACTTGTTTGAAGGCAGGGGATTAAGTTGTATAACTTTTTGAGGTTCACTTAGCAACGAGGTATGTTTATTCTGGGATTTACGCCATCTCTTTTCCCTCAAATGAAGAAAAGAATTTAACCTACATTTTTGTTTGTGGTAGTTAGGAAAACTAGAACAGGAATCAGAAAACATGATTTTTGTTTTAGCATTGGTACTAAACAATGGACGTGAACTTGGACATTCTGCAACCCATGTGAGTTTCATTCTTTGTTGGTGATTGAAGATAACATCTTCCTTACGAATCTATTATGCCATGTAAAGTGCTCTGCACAGTGTTTCTAGTAAATGCCCCACCACTATGGACTGTTATTTTTCCAGCCCTTGCAAAGTACCTGAAAAACTTGAAATAGTCAATAAAAAGCGATGAAATGAATGAATTACAAAAAAAGGCACGCTGAAGTTCAGGATAAGTTAATGCATGACGTATAATTTAAGAATGAGTTATACTCTGTCAAGGGAAGCAACAGTTTTCACACATGTGCATACACTGAAGAAAAGTCCTTGAACTTTAATTAAGCCTCTCTTCCTACCTAAGTGAGGTGGTGTAATTGCTAGCATGTCACTTACATCATAGCTACTTTATCTAAAGTAGAACCCCATCTAGTTCCTGTACCAATCACTTCTTACGTTGCCTTAGTTTCCATGTCAACACTATTATTACCTGACAAGTACTGTATAATTTTACTCACTTCTTATCTGACTTCCACCACTGGAATGTGAAATTCATGAAAGTAAGGATTTTTTTTGCCTTTTTTATATCTAATTTTCTCAATGATGTAAACCGCATTGATAGAACAGTGTATGGCACACAAGAAGTATAGAGAATTAATTTCCTTCAGGGATGCCTCCGCTGAGACAATGACTTTTCTTAAATGATCATGCCCTATTCACTCTATCTACCCTTGCTTAAAGCCTATGACATATTACATCTGGTGTTAAAGCAGTCACAGTAGTTTTCCTGTGTAGTTCTTTGCAGGTATCATTACATATGGTTGAATCTTATTACTAGGACCTGGAAGCTGTTTGTATATGATCTTTTGTCTCCTTGGGGATGGTCAGGATAATTGCTTCCCAAATGGAAGTGCCCTCAGTCCCAGCAGCTACAGAGGTGTCTAAGTTAGGAGCAACACCCATAATTCTGCTCTGTGCTCCATAAAAAATTAATAGCCATAAAAGTCAAATCGGCTTCCTCACTAGCAAATGAACTTTACAACTCGCGTTAGCTTACAGACTCTTAGTAACCAGTATGTAAAAAATACCAACCAGGGAAAGATATTTTTGTGCTTTATAGGCTTTTAAAAAAACCATTTAATTCAATCTGGCACCCAGGTTGAATGTAAAATAGCTGCAAAGCAGTATTGATGGAACAACACATGATATAATTAAATCTATGTATCAATCCATCAAGCGTAAGATAAAAATCAATCACATGTAAACAGACACCTTCAGGCAGGACAGGAGGCAAGCATTTGCTACAGCCCCATCCCGTGCTGTACCTTCAGTGTCTCTTATGGAGCAGTGTTCTCACCTGCTGCAGGATTATCCTTTGGTGTTTTCCTTCTTTAGACCTGGATCTGAATAAAATTTAAGAGTTTTGAGCTTAAATTGAGGTTAACCCCTCTCCGAAAAAATGACAGAAAGTGACTTTCTCATGGAGGCCATATGTAGAAAAAAAATCCATGATCTAGAGCCTCAGATCTTCCTGAGGAACTGGTAAACTGGCAGATTCTTGGGCCCCACCACAGAGATCTTGATTATGCTGGTGAGAGTCCTCAGGTCAGGCTTTGAAAAAATACTGCTGTTTGCTGCTCTGGATGAGAATCTTTGGTCTTGGGTAAGGTAGAAATTTTAATACCTTAATTTCTCCCTTGTAATTCAAGCATGTGGATGATAACATGTTCTGAGTATGTCCTCATTTAGTCCTACTTTCTAACATAGTGTAGGAGGAAATGGGGCAAAATATGTAAAACATTTAGCTCAGATCCTGATAAATATTGTACTATTGCTACTGCCAGCAACTAAGATTTACTGAGTGCTTAACTGAGGGGCACCCTCCTAAGTGCTTTACAGGTATTCACTCTTTCTAAATCTAAATCTCAGGTTGGTGCAGCTATTATGCCTGTTTTATACAGGTGAGAAGTTAAGGGACCCAAAGCTTAGGTCACCAAGCTGGACCTAAGTGAGTTGGAGGCCACACTGGATTCTGAACAGATACTGGTGCCTCAAAGACAATTACTATGAAAATACCATGTTGCAAAAGGAAGAAATGTGATGAAAAAGACTCTAGTATCTCTCAGAGCCATAAAAGAACCCTTGGAAATGTTCCATTTTCTAATAAAGCGATGGCTAAATTTTTTAAAATAGCATAGGGGAATCCATTGACTATAGCATAGACGAGGAATCCAGGTCTGTGGAACCATTGGACACCATACACTTTACCTATTACTATTACTTAGTTTCCGCTACATCTTACCCTCTCATTGTTTTTTCTCCTTTTACATCTGGTTGTTATCAGCTCAACATCGGAGTCATCTTCTTGTGAATTCTGTTGTTCTTTCACAGGTTCTGGCACCAGTACATTTTGTTAGTGGAAAAAAACCTCTTAAATTAAAAACCTACCCCATAGAATTTAAGATGTGCAAATAATCTGCTAATCTGTTTCTCTCATCCCACCATCAAATCAGCATTAGGTAACAAATAGGAATACTTACCCTAGATTTTTTTTTATTATTTAGAGTAATGTGTATCTGCCAGGGGAATCATGAAGAAATACTTTAAAAAAATAAATTAAAAATTTAGTATTATTTATGGCTGTCTATTTAGTGGCTTTGTTGGTAATTTATCGCTTCAGACCTTTTGCCTTTTTCAAATTTCGTACTACAAAGAACTGGTGTTACTTTTGTAATCAGAATAAAGTGCTTTCCTCAAATAGAAAGCAAATTAATTGCAAATAGAACCTTGTGGCTTTGGTCCTGCGTTTTTTAGCCTGCTGTTCACTTGCAAGCACGCATCCTAGTCACCTCCGTAGGACTCTGAGAGAAAAGCTCATCAACATTTTGGTGTCAAAGGGAGGAAGAAGGGACTGGTGAGAGGAAATATTTTAAAACTCTTTCTGTGAGCGCTGTTAGAAGTATGCCTCAGTTCACTGACCTTGAAAATTAACCTCGGGTAACCAGAGGACTAAGCCTCAGAATAAACAAGCAAATAGGATAAATCATTTCTAACTTTGACCAAATGTTAACAACATATTGTGTTTCCATGGTGCCAAAACTTATTAGTTTAATGAAAACATTATTTAAGTCATAGGAAACACACAAAAATCAATGTGGGTGCTATTCTATAGAGGAAGCTATAGAGGAATTTCTCTGTTTTTTTGTTTATCACATGGCATGGTTGGAGGCCACACTGGATTCTGAACAGATACTGGTGCCTCAAAGACAATTATTATGAAAATACCATGTTGCAAAAGGAAGAAATGTGGTGAAAAAGGCTCTAGTGTCTTTCAGAGCCATAAAAGAACCCTTGGAAATGTTCCATTTTCTAATAGAGCAATTGCTAAATTTTTTTTAATAGTACAGTGGAATCCATTTACTACCAGGTTGGAAACTTTTGGGTATAAAATATTGTAGACTGTATGGAACAATCCTCACACCAATAATAATCTCCTAGTGGCACTGATGCATTAAGCTACTTTAAAATAAGAGTTGCATGGGGCTGTGCCTGTGGCTCAAAGGAGTAGGGTGTTGGCCTCATAAACTGGAGGCGATGGGTCCAAAACTGCAAAAAGAAAAAAGAGAAAGAATTGCACGGTAGCTAATGGGATAGGGACCTCAGGAACCACAGCATTTCATAAGCTTTCATATAAAAGCAGACTGTCTAAAATAGGGAGAGATGTTATTGGAAGTTCCTGAGATTTTGGAGAAGAATGCCTATTGTTTATCTGTGTAAGCCAAAGAAGAAATATCAAACCATAATGGTATCTTACATTTATAAATTATAGTACTCTCAAATCTTTGACATGTTTTTAGATCTATTTTATCATTCTATCCCTGTTAATAGCACTTGTCGGGTAGGTATTTTCACCCCTGATAGATGAGGAAACTGAGGCTTAGTTAAGTCATTTGATCAAAGTCATTGGTAGGACAAAAACTATAACCCAGATCATTGTACCTACTAAACTGGGGCTTATTTATACACTATATTTTTGTCTTCCTTCAGCATTGGTCATCATGGCTCAAATAATCTGTATGAAAAGAAAAATGAGTACAAGCTAATAAAAGGACAAAACCCAGCACCTAGTTTGCTTTGTTGTCCTAACAATATTTACATGTTGAAATCAATGAAAGTGAAGGGCAGCATCCCAAAAATGTCTTGATGGCAGACTCCTGTTTTTCTTTTTCTCCAGATGCTTTGGTATCACCTAGACTCAATTGAAGTCAAAATACAACAGACATAGATATGAACATCAAAGATTATCTGGATGAAATCACCAGATTGGATGAATTTGGTAGTAGTTCCATCTTTGCCTCAGGTTTGAATATAGCTACATGCCTATCATGTTTAGGTTTGTACCAAATTAAAAAAAAAATCATTGGAAACTATGAAGATAAATTTAGAGAAACATAATAAAATCTCATGGTTCATTTGGGACTTTTGGAAAAAATTAATAAAGAGATTTTCCAATTTAAGCTCTTGATGATTTGATACTGACTACCCTTGGCTATTAATAAAAAGGAAACTGGATTCCTATCATGTGGGCCTTTTATGGATATATGCTGACACCGTCTTGGTGAGTGGGATTAACTGGGATTTAGGACTGAAAAAAAAATTAAAAGCAATGAACAAACTCAAAACAAGAGCAAACCAAGATCCTGCTCTCATGGTGCTAAGAGTATAGTGGGAGAAGAAAGGAAAGAAAAAACAAGAGCAACAAATAAATGCCATTGCAGGTGGTAGTAAGTCCTAGGATAGAATTTACTAACGGTAAATAAAGCCAGGGAAGAATGAAAAGATGGAGAGCGACGGGGGTGCTTTTTTTAGACAAGGAGGTCAGGCAAGGCCTTTTGTTGACAAGGTGAAATTTTACTAATAAACTTCAATTAGTTTAGGCTGGGCTTTTCAGAGGTGGAGGATATGGAAATGGGAAGGCAGTACGTGATGCCAGAACCACATGTCCTTTGTCCATCTGCTGCTTCTCCTGTTGGAAGCGTCTCCTTTGCTTCTATATCACACCCACCTCCCCTCTTGGCCCAGGTGATTCTCTTAAGTTCTGTTCTTCAGGTTTCAGTTTGTGTAACCCTTTTCTCAGACACCTACTGTCTCTTCAATTCTCCCTAAACACCCTGTACTTCTACTTTTGGAATAGTAATCACTTCTGTAATTATGTGTTTAATATCACTTGATTGAGTTATGAGAATCTTAAGATCATGCTGCTGTGTTCATCTTTGCATTTTCTTTCTTCTATCCTTGTAGAGCCTGAAGATAAGAAAATAAGAATTTATCTTCTAGGTAGGGGATAGAACTCACATATATAAATACATAGAGTGTTTAAAACTTAAACATATGGAGGGGAGCAAAGATAGGTTATGGTAAGTGGATTCTAGGGTGTTAAGAAAATGGCCGAATCATCTTTCTGGCTTTATCATTGCATTGTGAAGATCTAACTAGCAACTTGCATTCTGCTTTTGGCTGCTGTTCTTAATAAAGATATCATGTAACATATTCTGCTGACTGAAATCACGAATGGCTCTTTTTACTAGTAGCTTGCCTAGTCAACTAGTAGTTGGCTAGGAATGCTAGTTGTACTTTTGGGGTTTTAGGAAAGCAGTGGCAAACCAATGGGGGTGGGTCAGGTAGATGTGAAAACAAACTGCCCTTGACCCCTTCCCACTCTGACATGCAACTGTTATGAAGCTCAGTTACAAACTACACAGAGGGGACTATTATGACCATTGGTAGATGTAAGAAAGGGAGCAAGATTAACTGGTTCATTTTTTTAAAAAGACATTGTGATTGCTAGGTACAAAATGTATTGTAGAGGTACCAGAGAGGATGAAGAGAGACTATTTAGTACTATTAATAACCCAGAAACAAGAATATGTTGGCTTAGACTAGAGTCGTGGGAATTGATAAGAGAAGAGAATATATTTGAGATGTGGTTTGGAAACAGAATCAAGAGGATGTATTTTATGGATTGGGTACAGAGTTATAGGGAAATAAACATGTCTGCTGATTTCTGGCATGAAAAACTGGCTGAATGCTGGTGCCATTCACTGAGGTGGTATGTCTGCATGGTGGTGGAGTGAAATTGAGGGTTCCACTATGCAGATTTTAAATTTGAGATGCCAAATTGTTCACATACTGCAAATAATTGCATTTATAATGATGTTTTAATGCAATTGCTTAACCTATTTTTTTTTAATTCTGAACTTTTCCTGAGGGTGGCATGATTTAATACTGACTTTTGCACACTTTATATTTCTAGGACCTCCCAATTTAACTGGATGGATGAATGGATGAAAAGTGGCAGGGACCACATTTCTTACTCCTCATCTGCCTGTCTTAGCTCTTCTATCCTTTTCATTCTGTGTGCCACCTCCTGGCTTTCTGTATTTTAGGAAAAAGTGCTAAAATGGGAATCATTGCATTTGGTACCAGTTGTGTGACCCCGGGTGCTCCAATTAATATTTTTCCGAGCCTCAGTTTCTTCATATGGAAAATAAGGCAACTAAAGATGATCTTCCAGCTCAAAAATTCTGTAATTGGTGTTTTTCTCTCTTAGGTAAGAAAATCCAAAATAATACTAATAAATACATTTTACTATAATTTTTTCAAAAGAATGAATTTTTAGAAAGAGACATTTTAGAGAAAATCAGTCATTTCAGTCAAATGAAAGATGAGGTAATGGAGCCCGTGATCTACTTCCTCATTTATTAAATAGAGCTACTGATGATAATAATAATGATAATGATAATAAGAACACCTATATCTCAAGATTCTTGTGGAACTAAAATTATATATAACATGCAGAAGTGCCTAGTTAGGTGTAAATATTTGAGAACTGTTGACTTTTGCAGTGATTATTATTATTGTTAAATATCATGTATCATATTATTAAATATCTGGTGTAAATATTTGAGAACTGTTGGCTTTTGCAGTGATTATTATTATTATTAAATATCATGTGCTTTGACCAAACATGTCTGATGAGTTGCAGAGCCATGATTAAACTGTTTCCCTATGGGACTCAAGCCTTTCATTTCTCTTTTATGTCCTTTTTTGTCTTCTCTTTCAGCAATCAGAGCTAAACTATGCAATGTGGAGAAAGTACAATAAAATGATTATGAGCATACCTTAGGGGTAGGATAAAACCTGGGTTTCAAACTAGGTTTCTACTTGTAGGGAACTGGATAAGCTACCAAATATTTCTGAATCTCAGTCTTCTCCCCTGTAAACTGAGGATAATGATAATGAAAACCAACCTCAAAGAGCTATAGTGAGGATAAAAGATATATGTCATGTACTTTGTAATATTCATGAGGTGCATAAAGTTAGTAAATAGTAGCTTAATTATTTTAATTATCACTTTCCCCCACCCCTGCAGAAATCCTCCATATTGCCTTCTCACTGCCTCCCTATTGCCTATGCAGATGTTAATGCATGTATTCTTAAAAGAGAGTCTGGATACCATCAGCCATGGCAGGTGAAGATACCGATTCAAATGTTGCCTTGGGAAATGTTGTCAAGGCTGTTCAGTTTAGATGTTTAGAAGGTGAGAGCAAAGCTCAAGGCCCAGACAGCAGCCTGTAATGATTCAAGCAGAAGGATGAAGGGCCATTAGCTGGAGGTATTCAGGAAAGAAATGAAACTGATGGATTATCCAATGTGTTTTAACATTTGAAAAATATTACTGGTGGCTGACATATCTGTTGAAACATTAAAAAAAATTAGCAATAATTCATGTAATTCTAAGTAAATGAGGCAAATAACTTCAAGAAAATATGGCTATTATAGGAAATGTCATCACTGGACATCATTTGACACAAGATTGAACAATATTACACAGTAAAAATATGTAAATGACAACTACCTATATAATCAAAACTTGAAGATGAGTGGGTGGAAGGAAGGAGTTGAGGATGGTGGTGAAGAAGACCTATGTTCTTATCTAAAATGACAAGAACTAAGAATAAATTGAAGCTTGATAAACGAAAAATCAAGGTTTTCATTGAGAAACATGGAGGTAAATACAAGGAAAAACAGCTAAAGTGGTTGAAAGTGGTCAGAGCTGGAAACAGAATGTGGGGAGTGAATGCTGGGGGGGAGGCCATTGGCCTTTTTTGTAAGCACTATGGGCTATTTGACTTTTAAAACAATGATTACTCTGATAATAGAAAAAAATGAGGATATAAACTTATCTTTACTTTTTATATCTTTCTAAATGAGATAAATAGGAGTTATCAGTAAAATTTATATGAAGCTTTTCCTTACAAAATGCTTGTTAAGATGTTCCAGTGTTTAAAGAGCTATAACTCCCACATACTATGTATGAAGATGTCTGTAGATACAGTATTGGACAATAAATTTTTTCTGATATTTATAAACAAAATTAAGGTGTTATTAGTGTTGAAAATAAAGCATGTATTGATTAAATTATTACTAAGCTTCTCTTAATAATGTTACCAAACATGTCTTTAAGAAAAAATATTGGTTATAATTTTTTATAAGTAGACACCAGAATAACAGAAGATAATATTTGTCATTCTTTTACTATAATATTAGCTTATGCAGGGTAGGATCTGAGCCTTTCTTATCCATCTTTCTCAACTCTTGGAACTTAACCGTGAATATAAGAATTACACATGTAAACTGTCAACTTTAATTAATAACATTTTTTCTTATAAACATGTGTAAGACTGTAAACTTTTGTATTTTTGGTAATGATTTATGTAGCCAAAAAGATGATATTGCAGGTGTATCTAGTGATTTTGCTTCATTCTTTTCAGGAAAATAAAAACATCCTGTAACATAATTGATTTTACATTTATTAGTAGATTCTATCATCTCCAAAACAATGCACTAGTGATTCTTATTTGGGAAGAGAGATGAATGATGTCACAGTGTAATCATAGAATCACCAAGTAATTTAATAAATTAACTTACTTCCCATCTTGTATGTTAAAAATAATTCTCCAATATCATGGAGGAGTCAGATGGTGGTTTCTTATTAGAATCTGAGAGAAGTGATGTATGAAAATGTTCCTAAGGTTGATTCTCTTGAGATTCAGAGCTATACTGTAAACCCAGTCTATTACTTCTACAGGGATATTTAAGACTGATATTCCCACATAAGGCTTAAACAATAAAATTAGTGACATTTAGCCAAATAATATTTAGGCTTTGTAATATACGTATTTCAAGTAATCCACTTGCACTGTATTTCTGTTACCAGTAAAAGTGAATTAATAAGGTCAAATTTACATTTTTTACTTGAAACAAACAAAGATTGACAAAATATGTGAAACTATACATTTAAAGACATTGTACATCAGACCACGAATGACAGTGATCTCTGGGAGCAGGGAGATAACAAAGTGATCCCTACAATTTCCCTAGCTTATTGCATTGAGAGAGTTTCTAGGCCCTAGTACAGGTAAAAAGACTCAGGTGAGTCTCATGGGCTCCCTCAATGAGGAGATGGAGCTGAGAGTCTGGGGGCTCAAGGTGGCTAGAATTCACAAAATGATCCCTTGAAAAGAGATAGCTGATTTTAAGGAGAACTCAAAAGGTCTATAGAGGGTCCCTCTCTATTCAGTGAAGTATTAATGACTGCATACATGTGAAGAAATTACTCAGCCTAGAGAAAGAACCAATTGAAAATATTAGGAGTAACAGTGTTTAGCACTCACACATTGCCAGAAACAGCACCTGTGCCCTCCAGTGAGACTAGAAAATCTCATCATTCACGGGCTAGAAAGTTTTAGTCTCAGTGATGAAGAATAATTAACCCAGACTAAGCAAGACCATTTTTTCCCTAAAAAATCAGAAAACCAAGACCAGAAAAGATCAAAGTGTTTCCAAGTAACATAATGTATCTCAGAACAAAGCCCAATGATACCATTAAAATACAAACATATAGAGCTCCCATGAAGGAAGATTTATAATTTATAACAGCATTTTATTGGAAACTATTAGGCATGTAAGTAAGCAGGAAAACATAACCAATAATGAGAAGAAAAGTCAAATAATTGAAAATTATCTAGAAATGTCATAGATAGACATTAAACACTCTTTCCAACTCTACCTCATATTTTCAAAAAGTTTAGAGATGTTTAGACATGAAAAATATAAAAAAGAAAGACCCTAACTCAAGCTCTAAAGATGAAAACTACAATGTGTGAGATGAAAATACAAAACCCACCAGAAAAGATGAATGCCAGATGAGACATGGCAGAAGGAAAGATTCACAAACTCGAAGATATAACAGTAGAGAATATTTAAAATGAGGGAGGTACCTGTGGTGCAAAGGAGTAGGGCACCGGCCCCATATGCTGGAGGTGGTGTGTTCAAACCCAGCCCCGGCCAAAAACTGCAAAAAAAAAAAATAAAAGAGAATATCAAAAATGAAACACACATACAAAGAAAGGATAGTAAATTGAGTGGAATATCAACATGTTGTAGGGTAACTTCAAGCAACCTAGTGTATATGTAATTGGACACCAAAGGAAAGGAGGAGAGGGAAGATATTTGAAGAAATAATGCTTGAAAATATTCTAATTTTGATGAAAACTATAAATCTACAGAACCAAGAAGCCCAATGAATCTCAAGCACAAATATAAAAAGAAATTTACAATAGGGCATATTACAAACACATTGGTCAGAATGGGCAATAAATGGAAAGAAGGAAGGGTGTTAGAAATGGTAGCCACCTGGGAAAATATGAAAGAATTATTGGTATTATTTCAATCTCATCAGAAAATAATTCTCTATTTAAACAAAGCAATAATGGTATAATGTGAAGTTTAAGACATGTGAAACTGAAATGTATAGCAATAATAGAACAAATGTCAGGAGGGGAAAAATGGATGGAAGGTTTCATACTACATGTGATATGGTATAGTATTACTTGGCGTAGACTTTGATGAGGAAAATAGGTGTGCGATTAACTTTAAAGCAGTAAACTAAAATACTAAAACTAACAGCAAAGGGGTTAAAAGGAAAATGATAGAAAAAGAGAAACAATATGAACACTAACCAAGCAATACTGGTTTGGCTGTATTTAGCATCAGACAAAGCAGATGTCAGAGTAAAGATAGTGCCAGAGATAAAGAAGGTAATTTCATGATAATAAAGGGGTAAATTCATTAAGTGATTGTGTCAATTGCAAACATTTATGCAGCTAATTCAGAGCTCCAAAATCCATGAGGTAAAAATTGATAGATATTAGTAGCAGTTATTGTGAATAGCAAAAATTCACAATTATATTCACAATTATACTCAATTTAACACCACTTTTTCAGTAATTGATAGAATAAGGAGACAAGAAATTAGTAAACTACATGCAGGTATAGAAAACTCCATCCAACAACACAGAATACACAGCATTTTCAAACCTACACAGTACATTAACCAATGTAGGCTATATTCTGGGCCATAAAACTGTCTCAGTACATTTAAAAGTATTCAAGTCACAAAAAGCATATTCTCTGGCCATGGTAGAAATAAATTGGAAATCAGTAGTCCATTTAAGAAATAAACAAATAACATTATTTATATTATGCAACAATTCAAGTGAAAATATACTTTGAATTTAGGGAAAACAACCTATCAGCTCCCACTAGCTTCTACCTTAGGAGGAAAAATCACGATGCTGAAGTATGTAAAAATGACCAAAATAAGAATATCATTTTATATATAAGTTTACACAGGCAAATATTGTAGGTATTCAAGAGAAATGAGACTTATTCAGCAAATATACATGCATTTTTGATAAATGAAATGAGTTAGGAGGCTTTGAGATCTAGAAGGTTTAATGCATAGGGCAATTCCAGTTTCTTCCTGAATTGCATATAAATCTAAAAATCACTGAAACACATTTCAGCCAGTCATTTAAATTGCATTTGAATATCTTTGAGATAACTTTTTTCCCATGATGGTTGGGGGTGCATATTTTCAAATTGGTTCTGTCACATACATATAGCTAACTCCATCTATTCTTTCTGCTCAACACGAAACTACTGTGACCTCATCTACTCCCACATCTATGCTTTTGCTCATGTTGAAATTCCACATGGAATACATTTTCTCAGTTCTTTCTACCTTGCTTTACAGCCCTCATCCTTCTAATCTCCCATCTTACCTGCTATGGACTTTCCCTCAACTATTCTGAACCATCAGTTAAGTATCTTCTCTGAACTACTATAGAATTTCACATATAATCAAGACCAAAACAGTATAGCACAGAGTCTCTCATTTATTAATTTATAATTTAGCAGGTTTTAAACTAGAGGACACTTAATAATTGCTTGTGGGTGATTATAACAATGCAGGTTTTGGGCCAAATCCTCATATTCCAGTTCACTAAGATTGGAGACTTAGGAATTTGTATTTTATCAAAGATCCTGAGAGATCTCTAGGTGATGATTTGCATACCACACTTTGAAAAAAAAAAACAACATTTCTTTAATGGATTTCAGTTATTCAGTCTAGTTTGCACACACAGATGCACAGTTCATAATCATTTTTGACATCTTTACATCAACAAGGTAGCATGCTAAGCACATAATAATTACGTAATAAATACTCATCTACTTACTGACACATAAACACTTTGTGTATACCCTCCTCAGTTAAAGTTTTTTATAAATAATTGAATAATCAAGTGTTTTAATTTTTAATATTTTTAAACTTGTCATTTAGCTTTCCATTTGAATAAAAGAATTTTAGAGTTGGAAGGGATCTCTGAAATTAATTTAGATTGTTTTTTTTATTTTTTGATGAATCAATTGAGGGCATGAAAGGCTAAGCGACTTTACCAAGTTCACACAGTTAATTAGGAAGAAAGCTACATTTACAGAAGCCAAGGATTCAGGCTCAAAAGCCTAGTGTTCTTGCTGCTGTGCATGTTTTCTCTTACTAAGATATTTGCCCACTACTCTAGGTAGTCACACAAGTGACTAAGAAGATTCAAACATGCAATTGTTAATAAGTGGAGTGACTGAAAACTTTATGTCTCTCTGAAGAACTCACAGCAACTGTTACTTCAGCTTGTTTGCTGTGGATAATTTGTGGCCAATAATTCTTTGTTGTGTCTTTCCTGTGCATTGTAGAAATTTTAGCAGGATTTCTGGCCTCTAATCACTCATTGCCTGGAGTGCCTTCCTATCATAGTCGTGCCAATCAGAAATGTCTTTCAAATTTGCAGACTATCTTCTGAAAAGCAAAGTTGCAGTAAAAAAACCTTTGCTTTACACAGACAAGGACATAGATCACAGATTTTAAAATTTATCCACTTATTCAAAAATTCATAGATTCTTGATAGATTCATACATGGGAGGCTGCTTTGCATTTGAAAGAATGACTATCTGAAGATATCATACCCATATATGTGGCAAACAAAAGAATAGTGAAGTTAAGAGGGCAATGTACTGTTATTGTATAGAAGATACTAATCCACATGATGGCATGATTTTGATTTTATGGCTTTTTTATTAATATGAATTTTTATTGTTTTAAAAAATTTTAAATATAAAATTAAATTTATAAATTTAAATTTCTAAATTTTATCTCTCAGTTCTATGGTGCCTATTATTTCTTTAAGTGGAGGATTATGTTGTGGTGTAAAGACCTTTTCATCTTCTCTAAACCAATGTATGTATATGCTAGACATGAGGCGTTTATCTTGGTGGTTTTTCAAAAGTCAAAAAAGCTATGTAGATTTACCCTTTAGAAAGTGTAAATATATATAATGCTTTGTTATATGCAATGCTTTATCCTTTTTTGATTTCCCCTTTTGTTTGATTGTAGCGGCTCAGAGAAGTTTATTTGACCACTTTAGTTAGTCAAGCTTGACCTTAACAGAATAATTTTCTAGTGGATTATCTACTCTTCTTTGCCGCTGTGCCAGAGGAAGCAGCATCTTTCTGCTCTCACAGAATAGGAAGTGTGAACTGAGGTTTAATAGATGAACAATAGGTTATCAAACGGCTACCAGGGAAACATCTCTTTAGTGCCAGGAAGGGTCCAAAATAAAGGAAAAGAAATACTATTTCAAGAAAGTTTTATCCCAAAGAGTAACCAGTGGAATAGAGGCAGCTTGTGGGGAGTTGAAGGTAGACTTTCAGTCCTGGCTCCATCGCTAAGGCACTTTCTAATCTTGGGATCATTTTTATTCCCCAGCTAATGACGGTGTTGGGTTAGCTGACCTCCTGCATGCCTGCACTGCATTTCTTATAGTACAAATTCTCATTGTTTACATTGTTAAGAATAAAATCATTTTTAGCTGAAAGATGAAAAATAGTACTAGAAAAATGCACCAATTAATAATAAAAACTTCATCAGGAAAAACTATCCTTTTCTAGAGAGTTGCAAATGGGTTTTTACCTAGATTGCATGTGCTCATAGAGACCTCAGTACACAATCGTTCTAATTAAATTAAAACAAAATACCAAAGTCCAAATGATTTTCTTCTTTTGTGGTTAAAACAAAATACTGTATTTGCTCTGAGCAATAGTCTGCTCAATTAGGTTAATTAGTGGTTTAATATTTAAAGGAAATACTCAGCTATTATAATATTGATGCTTCTCGTAATTAAAATATAGAAATTATAAATATCAACTGTTTAGACTCCAATTAGCTTCTTAACATGCTATAGAGAACACATATGTAAATTATTGATATCATTTTTCTTACTCAATCCATGGCAACTAAGCACGGTCAGCCCTTAATACAATTACATCAAGCTCTCATACAAGCTAGCTTCTGGCCAAAGTCTGACACTGGCAGTCAATATCTAGGCTTAATTATGTTGATGAACAAAAAAAGTCACTTTTTTTTGTGCGTAGGCTAAATGCTCACAGTGGGTAGAGAGACCAGCTGTTGTACTTTTGATTTCATCCTAAAGATTGTAACAAAAGGTCAGGAATCTTTTGATGCAAGCTAATTAAAATATCAATAACTATGCACCCTGCAAATTTGCTCTTGGATTAGCATGTAAAACCGAAACTTCTTTTTCATATATTTTATGACTATGCACTTTGGAGTAATGATTTTGACGTGTAAGTACCAAGAAGTTCAATATCTTAACCTTTCAATGAATACTCAGATAAATATTCCTGGGGGGTGGTTTTTCTTCCTTCGCAAAATTGAGTATAGTAATGAATGTTCCTCCCACTCATGCCAAAGGGAAATCGAATTTGGGAGGGAAAGTTACAAACATGGAGAAAAGTAGGGTCTATTAGATTATTACTGAAACCAGATGGGAATATTCTCCACTAGTGGGTATAAGGTCTTGTCATGTACCTGTGAATATTCCAGCTTGAGTTATATGAATGAATTAATGAATTATATCAGCTTCCTTAGAAATTTCTCTCTTTAGATAAAAGCCTAAATACCCACTTACTCAGGAATGGATTAACAAGCTGTGGTATATGTATACCGTGGAATACCACTCAGTCACTAAAAAAGACAGAGAATTTGCATCTTTTGTATTAGCCTGGATGGAAATGGAACATATTATTCTTAGCAAAGCATCACAAGAATGGAGAAACAAGAATCCTGTGTACTCAATTCTGATATGAGGACAATTAATGACCCAAGGTGGGGGGGGGGATGGGGAGAACAGAGAAAGGGAAGGAGGGAAGGTGTGGGGTCACAGGGGGTGGTACAACTTTCGGGGGCAGAACACTATTATGGGAGGGTCTTTATCTGACATAAGCAATCAGTGTAAGCTGGTTCTTTGTACCCTCAATGAATCCCCAACAATAAAAAACAAATTTACAAGTCACTCAAAGAATGAATATTGAAGAATTTCAAAAATTAAAAAAAAGAAAGAAAGAAAAAAAGTGTGATCTGTGGACTCTCTATCTTGGAGCCACCTAGTGCTCTTATTAAAAATACACATTTCCTGGCCTAATGACCAGATGTCCTGTTTCAGTAGGTCCAGAGTAGAGTGCCGGAATATGCATTGCTTTACAAAAATTGTGGGTGATTCTGATACTCATTAACAGTTCTCAAACCACTAACTTAGGTAACGGAGATCTGAACTCAGTCATGGCAAATATTTTGTCTTTGTGCCTGCCCACTGTTTCCCAGTAACTGCTTCCTTATCCCTCTTCTAGGCCCTACCATAAGCTTATCTAGGTTTCAGTGAACTGTCAACTAATGTCTTCCAATTAGTGCTTCAAGTATTAGATGTTCCCAGTAGTACATCTATGTCAACAGCATAACACAACAGCAACTTATAATATCTAGTTGTATACATTTCAAACCTTGTGTTTCTTCTACCCACATACTTCTAGAGCCAGAGGCTGTAGGACATTTTCCTATTGTAAAATGACCTTGGCCTTGGACTTCAGTGTGATCACGCTAGGTGAGTCAGTACATTGGGAAGCAGTACTTCTAGACACTCTCCTAAACTGAGTTGATTGACAATAACATAGTAACTTAAGGCTACAAGGAAAGTGAGTGTAAACCTCATAAATATGTCTCATTAAGATGCAACTAAATGAAACTGTTCACAATGCAGTTTTCCTTTGGAGAATGTTACAAATCTCTGCAGTGACTCCATTACCAAAGCACACAAGGAGAGGAAATTTGAGAGAGTGATTTAGCTGATTGTTGATAAAGCATCTTCTCTTGCAAATTTTAGAAAAATATATGATTGTAAGAACATTTGTTGTCCCTCCTCCACTCCTCCCCTTCAAGGGACCCATTAACAAGTCACAAGTAACAAGCCCTGGGGCTTAAGATTCATTAGTTTCTCAGTCAGTCAACTCACTTCTGCCTGTACATCTCAATCAGTGTTCCATACCTGGCAGCTGCATAGAATGTATATCCTGTAAATGAATGAATAGAAAAGGACCAATTTTTTAAAAATAATTTTATTAAATCATAATTGTGTACATTGGTGCAATCATAGGGCAGAATGTGCTTCATATACAATCAGAAATATTTTGATCATACTGTTAGAGATAGCCTTCATGGCATTTTCTTGATCACTATATA
>CAUYON010047754.1:0-26676 GCA_963573935.1 Arctocebus calabarensis
GTTTGCGCCTCTTACACAAAAAAAAAAAAAAAAACACACCCCAAACCACCCTTTGCAAATCTCAAAAAAATGCACAAACCCCCCCAAAACCCCCCACCCCCTCCTTTTTTTTTTTTTTTTTTTTGAGACAGAGCCTCAAGCTGTCACCCTGGATAGTGCCATGGCTTCACAGTTCACAGCAACCTCTAATTCCTGGGCTCAAGCGAGTCTCTTGCCTCCGCCTCCCAAATAGCTGGGACTACAGGCGCCCGCCACAAGGCCTGGCTATTTTTTGGTTGCAGCCGTCATTATTGTTTGGCGAGCCCGGGCTGGATTCGAACCTGCCAGCTCAGGTGTACGTGGCTGGCGCCTTAGCCCGTTGAGCCACAGGCGCTGAGCCTTCTTTTTTTTTAAATTGTCATTGTATTAACTTAACCTCACCGCTCAAGGTAAATACAGTATTTCTTTTTTTTTTTTTTTTTAAGACAGAGCCTCAAGCTGTCACCCTGGATAGAGTGCTGTGACATCACACAGCTCACAGCAACCTCCAATTTCCGGGCTCAAGCGATTCTCCTGCCTCCGCCTCCCAAGTAGCTGGGACTACAGGCACGCTCCACAAAGCCCGGCTATTTTTTGTAGTTGTTATTGCAGTTGTCATTGTTGTTTTAGCTGGCCTGGCCAGGTTTGAACCCGCCAGCTGCGGTGTATGTGACTGGCGCCCTACCCACTGAGCTACAGGCGCCGCCCCTTTATTCTTTTTTACTAGTGTTACCAGACAATTGTTTTTACATTGCTCATTGTAAGGACATGCTTTTTTACTTGTGTGACTGGAAACACATTTTGATGAGTTGTTAAGAAAACTTACCCAATTTTTCACATTCCAAGTGAATATATTTTAGGTTTCAAATAACCAATGTAAAAATGGAATTGGGAGCACATCCTGCATGTAGGTTTAAGGATGTCTATATATTTATGTGTCTTGGCATATATGTACTGAAATATTCATTATTAATTATCCTCAGAGTGAATTTCACCATTGGGGCTTGCTGTGTTACTTGGATACTGAATTTAAATTTGCAGGCTTGTTCCTCAGGGTTGAAGTGACTTTTAGATTTAGTGATTCCCCAATGTATTGGAATCATCTGGATATTAAAATATTAATTCAAAGAGCTGTGTCCTCATCTTGGACCTTCTAAATCGGTCTCCTGAGCTGGGCCCTGGGTATCTGGGATCTGTGTTCCACTCATCAGGGCCCCACCTTATATTTGTGTAATATTACTGGATGCATTTTATGTGACATCAAGCAATTTTAGAGCATGTGATATAAAAGTCACACAACATGAAATAAAGCCAATCCCCTCAAATCAACCCCAAATTTCAAGAGTCACAATTTGAAAGCTCCGGGAGGAAACTGTAAATAATTCACACTTCTCATGCTAATGTTGATGAACTCCTGCCTCTGCTGTGAGTACCATGAGAATGTGGCAGTTGTTTTGCTCTGCTCTGAGTCCCCTCAGGTGGTGATGTTGTGGATTATGTTGTCATTTTAAAATGTACTATTATTCCACAGCCAGGAGGGACCCAGAGAGACATGACTAATAAACGCAGTGTATTCTGGATAAGATCTTAAAACAGAAAAAAGATATTAGGTAAAAAACTAAGGAAATCAGAACGAGGACTTCAATAAATAACAATTTATCAATTCATTAATTGTAACAAATGTACCATATTCATGTAAGATGTTAATAGGGGAATTTGGGAGTGGGGTATATGGGATTCTCTGTATTACCTTTGCTATTTTTTTTTTTTTTTTTTTGAGACAAAGCCTCAAGCTGTCACACTGGATAGAGTGCTGTGGCATCACAGCTCATAGCAACCTCTAATTCCTGGGCTCAAGAGTCTCTTGCCTCCGCCTCCCAAGTAGCTGGGACTTCAGATGCCCACCACGATTCCCAGCCATTTTTTGGTTGCACCGTCATTGTTGTTTGGCAGGCCCAGGTTGGATTCGAACCTGCCAGCTCAGGTGTACACGGCTGGCACCTTAGCCCGTTGAGCCACAGGTGCTGAGCCACCTTTGCTATTTTTATGCAAATCTAAAACTGTCCTAAATTACAATTTTATTTAAAATAAATGAAAGGATTGCAAAGATGGCCAAAAGGTACTGTTATA
Organism: Arctocebus calabarensis; assembly: GCA_963573935.1. Classification (NCBI taxonomy): domain Eukaryota; kingdom Metazoa; phylum Chordata; class Mammalia; order Primates; family Lorisidae; genus Arctocebus; species Arctocebus calabarensis. Next base: position 2,149 of record CAUYON010047754.1, read on the forward strand.
ATTTTAAATGTTTTCATATTCTACAGCATCATCCTTGTGTTTATTAAGCAATGGTGCTAATATTTGCATTGAAAAATACACGTAAAAATCTTTCTATAAAATGGGAGTAAGATGTAACAAACTCCATGAACATGTTTCAACAACTGCTGTGATACTTTGTAGTACACATTTAGGAGAGAGCACTCCCTGAAATCTTATAGATACTGAACAAAGCCTTAAAGCAAAATGAGTACATTGTAGGTTCATGAGCCACGTGATGACATCACCCCATTTCATCTTTATTCCTACTAGGGAAATTGTCTTAAACTATGTGATGTCTTTGGAAATGCATTTCTTATTTCTTGTACAGCTATGTACTTGGTGGTTTTCACATCAGGCCTATGATGGGGAAATATGGCAGATCTCATCGCCCCCACTTTCAGATAAGAGAACCAAGAAGTTATGCAACTTGATTAAGCTTCCAGAAATAGTACATGGCAGAGGCAGGACCAGATCCAGGTCTTGTGATGCTTAATCTAGTGCTATTTCTACCACTCTGCAGTAATAGTCCCTGTTTTAAGCAGTAGAGTTGGTCCTTTACCTTAGAGGCCATGACAGCCTTACCCTCCTTCTTCCTGTCAGAATTCCACTTTTACTCAGGTGTCCGTGTCCTGTTTGGAACACCTGAGCTCCATTTAGTCCTTAATAGTCTGACCAGGGGTTCTCAACCTTGTAGCACATTGAAATCACCTGGTTTTGCCTCCAGAAATTCTGAAATATTTGGTCTAGAAAGCAGCCTTGGGATTTTTTTCTTTCCCTAAGACTGTGTTATCTTGTTGTTTAATGTTGCTATCAAAGAACAGAAAAGGACCTGCCTTTTCAATCTATGTTAAACAAAGTTGTGGAGTTTTGATTAGATACTATTTTTGCTGATCTTATCTAGAGAAATCAGAAGAACACTTTCCCTTTTGAAGCAGATATCGGCTTTGGGCAAAACCCTTTGGGTCTTCTCAACAAGGTAGAGGTTATACATCTTAAGATACAAAAAGGAATTCATGTGTTAGATGATTTTAGGGGACGTGGGCTAGTCACACAAGCTGAGGGCTGAAACAATATGTGAATGTAGTGTGCCGTTGTTCTGAGTAGAGACTAGAAGGGTGGAATATTTTTTTGTTCTCCGAGGAGGCTGAAATGCTCACTGCATTGCATCATTTAGTACTTAGAATTTGTCAAGAGACGAAAGCCCCATTGAATTGGACAAGCCCTAATACAATCATTTGTATCCCTCTCCACACTCACTGCCTAGTCTCCTTAGCATCTGCCTCCCAACATCCTAACATTAAGCAGTGGTTATTAGGATGATGGAAGATCTGACCTACTTACCCAGTTTGGAGATGTTTGTCCATCTCTGCCAGTGATGCTATTTCCCCCCTTGTGGGCTCTGGTGACTTTCAACAATTGCCCATTAGTGTTGGAAATGGGCCCAGATTCTTCCAACATTTTGGCACCAAAGACATTGTCCAGAACAGTGTGTCCTCCCTTGGGTCCAGCACCAATAGGTCAAATCACATACTTAACCAGGAGTGGAAAGAGTCTAATTTTAAGCATCTGGAATGTATAACTTTATACAATTGCTTATTCAGGGATGGCTCTATGAAAAGATAAGGAAATATCAGATGGAGCTTAAAAAGTGTGTCCAGAAAGAAAAAATAAAAAAGTGTCCAGTGAAACAAGAAAGAAGAGGAGGAACAGAAATTAAGATGGATTTGAAATATCTGCAAACTTCAGCTCCTTAGACTGGTTGGATATGTACTTACTTCATCTATTTCCATTTGAGAATACCCTTATTTATTTAGATAAGGGTGTTGTTCCATTGCCTAGGCTAGAGTGCAGTGGCATCCTCATAGCCACAGCAACCTCAAACTCCTGGGAAGCAATTCACCTGCCTCAGCCTGGAGGGTAGCTGGGACAATAGGCACACACCACCATGCCTGGATAACTTTTTATAGAGATGGGATATGACTGGTCTCAAACTCCGAACCTCAAGTAATTGTCCCATCTTAGCTACGGCTAGGGTTACTGGGGATGATCCACCACCCCCAGCCAGAATACCCCTATTTTAAGTTTTCTAATATTCCTAGTCATCAAGTCAACCAATCTCATTTACCAGTCATTTGGTTGTTACTTTGTGTTTCACTGACCTTCAGATATTATATAGAAATTGTGGTTTCTACTGTCAGCCAGTGTTCCCCACCAAATCCCATGCAAAAGTGGAATTCTGGTAACTATTAATCTACTGTGATATAAGAGGCTCTGGAAAGTCATCGGCTACATTTACTCTTCTTACTACTTTTACCCTATGCCTAAAATTCCTGCCACTTCTGGGCTAAGGTACTGTTTCTGGAAGGCCACTGTTAAAATTCAAGGTAATCTCAAAAAATAAAAAACATTTAAAAACTTCAAGGTAATCTGAGAAGACGTTCCATATAGGTGTTTGTCAGTCAACATATACAGAACCTTTCTTGTCTGCACCGTGCTACAGATGCAATCTCTGAGGGCAGGGCCGATTCTTAGCACTGGGTGGGGAGATGAAAAATATTTTTACAGGAGAACATAAGCTACAGGTCAACTTAACTAAAAAATGCAAAGAGTCTGCTGGGTGAGGTGGCTCACACCTGTAATCCTAGCACTCTGGGAGGCCGAGGTGGGTGGACTGCCTGAGCTCACAGGTTCAAGACCAGGCTGAGCTAGAGCGAGACCATGTCACTAAAAATAGCGGTGGGCGTCTGTAATCTCAGCTACTTGGGAGGCTGAGGCAAGAGAATTGCTTAAACCCAAGAGTTTGAGGTTGCTGTGAGCTATGATGCCACGGTACTCTACGAAGGGTGACAAAGTGAGACTCTGTCTAAAAAAAAAAAAAAAAAAGAACAAAGGAACCTTTTTGTTTGAGAGAGACCCTAAGGAATCATCGCAGGTATGGTTTGCAGTGGCAAAGGGGACAAGGGCAGCATTGTGGGCAAGTGTGTGGCATAAGGGAAAACACAGAATGGACAGTGAGCAAACAGAGTATGGGAGATAGTAAATGGATATTGTTAGCCTGAGGGGAGAGGATGCATCATAGAGAAGGAATCTTGCTGGAGGACTGAATAGTTCCTTGAAGTTTTTTCGTGGATGAGTCACATCTTGAGCTGGGAAAATAACACCATGAAAAAACAGATCTGCACATTTAGTTTTTTTTTTTTTTTTTTGAGACAGAGCCTCAAGCTGTCACCCTGGATAGAGTGCTTTGGCATCACTGCTCACAGCAACCTCCAATTCCTGGGCTCAAGCGAGTCTCCTGCCTCTGCCTCCCAAGTAGCTGGGACTACAGGCACCTGCCACAATGCCCCGCCATTTTTTGGTTGCAGCCATCACTGTTGTTTGGCGGGCCCGGGCTGGATTCGAACCCACCAGCTCAGGTGTATGTGGCTGGTGCCTTAGCCTGTTGTGCCACAGGCGCCGAGCCTGCACATTTAGTTTTTTATTTATCCATTTATTTATTTGGAGACAGAGTTTCACTTTGTCACCCTCGGTAGAGTGCCCTAGCATCATACCTCACAGCAACCTCAAACTCCTGGGCTTGAGCAATCCTCTTGCCTCAACCTCTCGAGTAGCTTGAGACTCTGTCCCAAGCTTTCCCCCTAGGTAGAGTACTGTGGTGATATAGCTCACTGCAACCTCCAACTCTTGGGCTTAAGCGATTCTCTTGCCTCAGTCTCCCAAGTAGCTGAGACTTTAGTCTTAGGCACTCGCCCAGCTAATTTTTGGTTGTAGTTGTCATTGTTCTTAGGGGGGCTAGATTCAAACCCAGCTCTGGTGTGTGTGGCTGGTGACCTAGCTGCTTGAGCTACAGGCACCGAGCCACACCCAACTATTTTTTAAAGATGGGGGTCTTGCTTTTGCTCAGGCTGATCTCAAACTCTTGAGCTCAATCACTGGAGTGCAGCCAGTGCTTGTAGCCCTCCCTCTCACATCTTCCACAGATAGATGAGAGAGAATAAGAGCAATATGCCTTTTATTTTCCATGTATGCGTCCCTATGTGAATACAGGAGGGTGGTCAAGATTCTTACCTATCAGTTTTTCCTCAAGAGGAATAGAACTGTTCATGGTTACTTATAACTTGATTCTATGGACACTCTGAGTCTGTATGTTGACCTTGAAGCATGAGCCCCTGCCTATACACATCATCACACACACAGAAAATGGGTATAGTATTCATGGACCATATCACCTGGTCTCCTTCCCTCAGTAGCTTCCCATTGCTTCAGATGGCAGGTAAGGTGCCTAGTGTAATCAAGCAGATGGTGGGCAGGGAGTAGTCAAGAGAAAATGATTTATCCTTTTCATTTATAACCAACGTATGATCAAATGAAACACTGTCAATGCTGGGGCGAATAATTCCCAAACCTTAGTGTGCATCAGAGCTCTAAAGGGCTTGTTAAAACACAGATTGCTGATTTCCAACTCCAGAGTTTCTGACTTAGGGGATCTGTGAATGTGGCCTGAGACTTTTCTTTTCAATTTTTTTTTTTGGAGACCGAGTCTCACTTTGTCTTCCTCAGTAGAGTGCTGTGGCCTCATAGCTCAGGGCAACCTCAAACTCTTGGGCTCAAGTGATTGTCTTGCCTCAGCCTCCCTAGTAGCTGAAACTACAGGTGCCTACCACAACGCCCAGTTATTTTTACAGAGTGTGTGTGTGGGGTCTCACTCTGGCTGAGGCTGGTCTTAAACCTGTGAGCTCAGGCAATTCACCTGCCTCGGCCTCCCAGAGTGCTAGGATTATAGGCGTGAGCCACTGTGCCTGGCCCATTTCTTTTTAATTTTTCAGAGTCTTGCTCTTTCACTCCAGGTAGAGTGCAGTGCTGTTATCATGGCTTACTGCAACCTCAGACTCCAGGGCTCAAGCCATCTTCTAGCTTCATCCTCACAAGTAACTAGGACTACAAGCACATACCACTATAGCACAGCTAATTTTTCTATTTTTAGTTGATACAGTTTCAGGCTCTTCTTGAACTCCTGAGCTCAAGCAATCCACTCGCCTCGGCCTCCCAGAGTGCTAGGATTACAGGCGTGAGCCACCATACCCAGCCAAGAATTTTCATTTCTTTCTTCTTTCTTTCCTTTACTTCTTTCTCTCTTAACTCTTCTTTCTTTTTTTGTGGGGGGGTGGTTGGGAGGGAAGGGGATAGAGTATCACTCTTCTGTTGCCCCAAGGCTTAGTGTGCCATAGCATGAGCCTAGCTCATAGCAACTTCAAACTCCTAGGTTTGAGATCTTCCTGCCTCTGCCTCTCAAAGTGCTAGGACCATAGATGTGGACCATCAGCCAGGCCAGGAATTTTCTTTCTTTCTTTTTTTTTTTTTTGAGACATGCAGCCAATGTTGAAAATTACTAATTTATGCTATTGAGGCAGATGCCCTTTAAAACAGGTAGGTAAATGTCTTCCACCCTTGGCTCTGATGCAGCATACTTTTGTAGTCTGGATACCTTTCCTTGTGATAAATGTAACTGGTAACTATTGTGATGGAAATTGACACCTCCTGGATTATGGCTTGGAGAAAGATTTGTCACAGTGCAGAAGGTTGAAATGGCAATTGTGGAAAATGGTAAAAAAGCTGACTAGGAAAACAGGAAATTATTTCTGGGCACAAGTCAAAGACCTCTGGAAAGCAGAGGCAATAAAAATCTGGGCTCTTCTCCAAAATGTATGATTTTTCCCTCACTGTTAGCAGCCTGGGCAAGGAAAATAGGCATTCTGACTGATTCAGGTTTAATAAATTTCCCATGCAGTTGGTAGGACAGAGAGTTAAGGATATTGGTGTGTGAACGGCAAAGGTGATGGACCTTAGTCTAGGGCCTAATCTCAGTGATGAATTCAGGAAGTTTTACTTTTTGCTAGATTGTGTACTGGATATAAACACAATGTCCCTTTCTGGGGGTCGTCACTCCTGCCCCTATTTTCACAGGATTATGTGATCCAGGCTTTGCTAATCATACCTTCCCTTTCCCCGTAACTGGTGCAGGGGTGAGCAGCAGCCCCAGAGACAATGGTAGTCCTTCCTTGTACCTCATATTTGGGATGGGTGGTGTAAGAGGTCTAATCTTGAGGCAAGATTAGATAAGATGGAAGAATTCTTCAACGTAATGATCTCTGAACTGAGACTTAACAGCAAGAAGTTTGTTGTGCAAAGTACCGAGTGCAAAGGTTCTAAGGCGAGAACGGCCCAACGTCGCTCAGGGAATATGAGGCTAACGCAGAATGCTGTTCCCACTGCCTGCACCGCCTTCCCCTACACTCTTCAGCGAGGTAATTCCTGCTCGGCCTTCAGATTTCAGCCCAACATCTCTCCTCCCCAGCCATCTCTGAACTCAGGGCATTTCTCCCTCCGCCACCGCCGCTGACCCGCCTGTTCCTAGGATCTAGGAACCTGTTTATCAGACTCACGGAGCTAGAGAATAAGAGGTATGTAGGTAGGAAGCGTTAAAGGGGACGGGCAGGCCAACTCCGTTGGAAGGGGAAGCGGATTTCCAACTTCTCCAGAGAAATGCCTGGAAAGCGACACCACTGCACAGAGCGGCCGGTCGCGGGGCGGAAGTTCCTCCCCGGAGCCGTTCTAGGAAATCGGGCGGACTCGGTTCGTCAGTGACCCAGGGGCCGAAGTGGCCGTCCCCCAGCACACAGGGCCACTCCTGGGAGCCACCTAGGCAGGCAGCGGCTTGGTGGGGGTTGGGTCAGGTTGAGAACCGGCGAAAAGGAACGCTGGAGAAGTCCCGGAGGCGTTGGCGCGCCGACCACCTGTTGCCGCCGCGGCGCGCGGCGCTAGCTGATTGGCTGGAGTGCGTCCCAGGTACCGGAAGTGGCCGATGCCCGTCGCCCGAGACACCGAGACAACAGCTGGCTGGTTCTGTGTGAGCGGCCCAGCAGCGCCGGAGCCCGAACCGAGTGAGCGTGGGGCGGTAGCGGCCTGCGGTGAGACCTCCTTCAGTCCCGGCGAGGGGGAGGAGGGCGCCGGGCTCCCAACTCCCTAGTCGGCGAGCCGATCGGGAACCCTACGTTTAGGCCCGCTCACGACCCAGGTTCGCTGTGTGACCTTGGATTTGATACCCACTCCCCACCCCTGGCCTTCATGTCCCGACCTCCACACAGAGTGTGGGGATGGTCACTGCCTGGGACCGTCCCAGCTCTGCTTCAGTGTATGTCGGCCGTGGCTGTGGGAGAAGCAGGGACAAGCTCTGCAGTCCAAACGGGACCGATGAGCTGCGGATTTCTTAGACATTCCAGCCCCTAGATTAACCGCTGAAACGAAATGGCGGGCAGTGTCAAAAGCTGTGACCCTAGTGGCAGATTATACCGCGTGCTGGCAGACAGAATAGTTAGTTAGAAGGAAGACAGGTTTTAGCCACAGGGTTAACAGAACCGTCTTGATTATGAGTACCGGAGGGAGGACAGAAAAGAGGTGGATAACTGCCTTAAATGTCATCTAGGTTGGGAGAAGGAACTTATATTTACAAATAGTTATTGACACCAGTAGCGTGTCAGCCACTGTCCAAAGCTCCTTGTTTAGCTTGTTTATCCACTTTAGCTCTCAAAACTACCAAAGATTCATTATATAGATAAGACATTTACAAAAATTCATTTAACTTTTACCAGGTATTCAAAATGTGCTAGGTATTGAGAATACCAAGATGAATAGAGCATCATTCTTGTTCATGGTCTATGGAAGAAAACAGACATGAAAATGAACTAACAACACAGTGGGAGTAACTCCTACAAGATGAAAGAGTGTGAATCTGTCTTAGGGCCCAGAGGTCAGGGAAGAAAATGGAGAGGACTGTCCATGTTTGAGCTGTGTCTTGGAGGTATTTGTTATATGCACCAGGTGGGCAGTAGTATTCCAGGAAGTGAGAATAACTTGCTCTCAAAGGCAAAGAAACTTTAAAGAATAAGAAGTGTTTGAATTGTAGGACACTGAGCGTGACTGCAGCTTCCAACAGTTAATAAAGAACCGAGGAAACGAGGCCTCATCCTGAGTACATATGAGCCACGTGAAGTTCTTTTTATTCTGTAGTTCTTGGGGAGCAATAAACAGGAAGTTACATGACAACTATAGTACAAAGGAAGAGTGAGAAAAGGCCAATGAAATGCAGGTTCAGAGGCTCTAGACAGGACTCCTTTCCTGCAGATGCTAGTGAAGATTTAGTGGGAGGGGGTGGTTTTTGTACAAACGACTTTGGGAATTTTGTAGGAGTTAGACTTTTAGCAGGTAGGGGAAATCACATCATCAGTTAAGATGCTTTTATCTGGCCAGGTGTGGTGGTACCATGGCTGGAGTCTGTAGTCCCAGCTACTCAGGAGGCTGAGGAGGGAGGATCACTGGAGGCCAAGAGTTTGAGATCAACCTGGATATAGCAGGACCCCATCTTTAAAAAAAAAAGAAAGATGCTTTTATCTGTAAGTAACAGAATCCAACTCAGCCTGACTTAAAAATATGCAAGTACATAAGCTTTCATAATCAAGTCAAGAGGTGTAGCCGTTTCAGGACTGAATTAATTCAGTGGCCCTGGCTCCATTTCCTGTTGATTTCGTAGCTTTACCTGCCTTCATGCACAAGCTGGTAATGACATGGCAGCAGCAAGTCCAGGCAACCACATATAGAAGTCTCTTCCTGCGGTTCTCTCAGGGATGACAGGAAGCTATTCCCAGTAGCACAAGCAGACTCCCTCAACGTATTGACCCAGATGAAGGTGTATGTTTATTTCTGAGGCAGGAATTTCTGAATCCCTGCTGTTTCTCAGTCACTTGCAAGGGAGATAGTATTTATTTGATTAGGTTAACTCAATTGGGATGTCCTCTTGATAAAGTTAGATATCTGGCAAAGAGAGTGAGGCCACTACAGATGTTTTGCTTGAATACCCCTTAAAATAATTTTGGAAGCTTTGAGTTGACATACAAAATGTTTCCATTTTTTTTTCATAAATTGTAATAGTTTCAAAGAATGTTATTTTTGATATGTTAAAATTTTTGACATTTTAAAATAAAATCTCACCCCAATTTCCAGGATTCCTTCCCTTGGTTCCATGTGTTCACCGTGTTCTACACTCTGTCTGTAACCTCCATCTGTTAGCATCCCAATCCTCCCTTCTCCTTCTCAGTCATCTCCACCATGTCCTGGCTTACATTCTGAATCCCTCACTACCTCAGTTTCCACCATTCACAACTCCCTGGATTCCCAAGCTGCCAAAAGCATCTTGGAAAAACTCAGGAGAATGTGATGATTGGCTCCTTCTCACACCATTGGTCTCCAGCATGCTTATCTCATAAGGAGGTTGTGAGGGCTAAACAAGGTAGTGTCTATTAATTGCTTAGCATGTAGTAAATGTTCATCCTTACTCTCCACATCAAAATGTCAGTGCTTGCTTGTTTATTTTTCTTTCTTTCCGTATCTGTACCAACCTTGCACATGCTACATTGAAGTCACAATGTTCTGTTTCTGTATTTTTTTTTGAGAAACAATCTCACTTTGTTGCCCTTGATAGAGTACCCTGGGGTTATAGCTCATAGCAACCTCAAACTCTTGGGCTCAGGTGATCCACTTGCCTTAGCCTTAGCCTTAGCCTTAGTAGCTGGGACTATTTTTAGATACAGGATCTCACTCTTGCTCAGGCTGGTCTGGAAGTCCCGAGCTCAAAGCAATCCACCTGCCTTGGCCTCCCAGAGTGCTTGGATTACAGGCATGAGCCACCGCACCCAGCCTGTTCTCTCTGTTTCTTTTCATATTCCTTCTGTACTTTCTGGCCTCTGAGGCGTTACTTGGTCCGTATTCTACCTGGAATTCTGTAGTGCAGTGTTGCAGCCTAGGAGGGAGTAGTAACACCTCAGACTTGGAATTTCCTGTGGGGACTTTCCTGACCACTTGGTCCAGAGAAGGGAAAAACAGTGCACGAAATTCACATGCACAGTTTCTTTTTTATTTTTATTTTTATTTTTTTTGCAGTTTTTGGCCAGGGCTGGGTTTGAACCTACCACCTTTGGCATATGGGGCCAGCGCCCTACTCACTGAGCCACAGGCGCTGCCCACATGCACAGTTTCTATGAAAAAATCTGCTGAGACCAGTCTGTAGGAAAGCAGATAGGTGCCACCCCCATTCAAAATCTCAGGATTTTTTTTATTAAAGATTTTAGGGCATGTGTTTACAGAATGAAAAAGAGTTAATAGTCTCATGGCTCAATCCTGTGGTGGTCTTTTGATTATGATAAAGGTCATCTAGGTGGAGGCACTAAATCATAGAACAATTCTTTTTTCATGTGTGTTTATTAAATCATAACTTTGTACATTGATGCATTTGTGGGGTTCAGTGTACTGATTTGATATACGATGTGAAATGTTTATGTTGAACTAAGTAACACATCCATCACAATTATACTCTTTTCTTAATAGTTTTTTTGGCTCAGCGGGCTAAGGCGCCAGCCATGTAAACCTGAGCTGGCAGGTTCAAATCCAGCCTGGACCCGCCAACCAACAATGACACCTGCAACCCAAACAAAAAATAGCCGGGCGTCGTGGCGGGCGCCTGTAGTCCCAGCTACTTGGGAGGCAAAGGCAGGAGACTCGCTTGAGCCCAGGAATTGGAGGTTGCTGTGAGCTGTAATGCCACGATACTCTACCCAGGGTGACAGCTCGAGGCTCTGTCTCAAAAAAAAAAAAAATTAATAGTTTTTTTTTTTAACAGTTTTGAAATGTACCATTGCATCATGTCCAAATACCTTCCCTCCTCTCCCCTTTCCTTCCCTCTCCTTTTCCCTTCTACTATGAAAGTGTAGGTGATTATATATTGATTTCATAGTAGTATTGAGTACATTGGATACTTTTTTCCTCCGCATTCTTGAGATACTTTACTAAGAAGAATATGTTCCAGCTCCATCCAGGTAAACATAAAAGATGTGAAGTCTCCATTGTTTTTTATGGCTGCATAGTATTGCATGGTGTAAACATACCACAATTTGTTACTACATTCATGGGTTGATGGGCACTTTGGCTCTTTCTATGTCTTGGCTATTATGAATTGGGCTGCAATAAAAATTCTGGTGCAAATGTCATTGTTGTAAAATAATTTTTTATTAACTGGTTATATACCAGTAGTGGAATTGCAGGATTGAACGCTATGTCTACTTTTTTTTTTTTTTTTTTGAGACAGAATCTCATTTTGTCACCCTCGGTAGAGTGCCATGGTGTCACAGCTCACAGCAACCTCAAACCTTGGGCTTAAGTGATTCTCTTGCCTCAGCCTCCCAAGTAACTGGGACTACAGGTGCCCACTACAGTGTCCGACTATTTGTTGTTGTTGTTGTAGACGTCATTGTTGTTTGGCAGGTCCAGGCTGGGCCAGGTTCGAATCTGCCAGCCTTGGTGTATGTGGCTGGTGCCCTAACCACTGAGCTATAGGCACCAAGCCAGTAGGTCTACTTTTAGTTCCCTGAGTTATTCTCCAAACTTCTTTCCAAAAAGGTCGTATTAGCTTACATTCCCACCAGCAGTGTAGAAGTGTTCCCTTCTCTCCACACCCATGCCAACATCTGTAGTATTGGGATTTTGTGATGTGGGCTAATCTTACTGGAGTTAGATGATATCTCAGAGTTATTTTGATATGCATTTCTCTGATGATTAAGGATGATGAGCATTTTTTTCTTGTGTTTGTAGGCCATGGCGCCTGTCTCCATTAGAGAAGTTTCTGTTTCAAGTCTCTTGCCCACATAGAAATGGGATTATTTTTTCTTTTCTTATTGATTAGTTTGAGTTCTCTGTAGATTCTGTTTATCAGAACTTTGTCTGAAGCGTAACCTACAAAAATCTTCTCCCATTTTGAAGGCAAATGTTTGCTTTACTATACTGTGTTTTGGTCGTGCAAAAGCTTTTTAGTTTGGGCTCAGTGCCTGTGGCTCAACGGGCTAAGGCGCCAGCCACGTACACCTGAGCTGGCCAGTTCAAATCCAGCCTGGGCCTGCCAAACAACTATGACTGCTGCAACCAAAAAATGGCTGGGTGTCGTGGCGGGCGCCTGTAGTCCCAGCTATTTGGGAGGCAGAGGCAAGAGACTCACTTGAGCCCAGGAATTGGAGGTTGCTGTGAGCTGTGATGCCACGTTACTCTATCCAGGGTGACAGCTTGAGGCTCTGTCTCAAAAAAAACTTTTTAGTTTGATCAAATCCCAGTAACGTATTTTTGGTATTGGTTCAGTTGCGCAGAGGGTCCTCCTCATAAAATATTCTCCCAGGCCGATTTCTTCAAGTGTTTTCCCACACTTTCTTCTAGTATTTTTATAGTTTCATGTCTTAAGTTTAAATCTTTTATCCAGTGAGAATCAATTTTTGTTGATGGTGAAAGGTAAGTAGGTAACAAAGTTGCCTTAGGGAATGAGAAAGGAATAGTTACAGTTTTTAAGCTAAATTGTCTCACTCTAGGGTAATTTTTTTTTTTTTTTTGAGTCAGTCTCACTATGTCACCCTCAGTAGACTGCTGTGGCATCACAGCTCACAGCAATGTCAAAATCTTGGGCTCAAGCAATTCTCTTGCCTCAGCCTCCTAATAGCTGGGACTATAGGTGCCCACCACAATGCCTGGCTATTTTTTTTTGTTGTTGTTGTTGCAGTTGTCATTGTTTTAGCTGGCCCAGGCCTGTTTGGAACCCGCCAGCCTCCGTGTATGTGGCTGGCACCCTACCCAATGAGCTTTGGGTGCTGCCTAGGGTAATTTTTAATCCTCTTCTAACTCTGCTGATATACTGTCTCTGCTAAACTACGGAATTTTACTCAGATGTCCCCAAACTAGTTTTCTGTCTATTCTGGCTAACATTCTAACCCACCCTCACCACCATAGGCTGCTGGGGGTGGAGGGCATTTCCTCATGAGTCCTCTGGAACGTCTGCCTGTGTTGTATTTCTATCTACAGTGCAGTAGTCTTCAAACAGAAGTATGTTAAGTGGGTACACACATGCTTTCTATAACATCTGTTGGCCTATAAATTAGAAGTCACTTTCTAGATCCTTGACTTCAGTTTGTATCCTTGCCTGTGACTGATCTGCTTGAGAATGGGCTAATGGCCTACTCTCCCAGGCCTCTTTTCTCATCTCCTCTCGCAATTGTTCTTTTCCTCCTTTATAAACAAAGACATACCTGTCATCCATCCCTTCTTAATTTTTACTTATTTTACTTAACTTTACTATAGTGCATCACTCTGGTGTGAGAGGGGGAGCCTCTAGAGTGTCATACAAGGGGACAATTTGTTGAAGAAGTGAGTTTCTTGAACCTTTTTAATGTAAGTCCCAGTCTTCACTCTCAACAAAATTTTCAAAAGGTCCAATCAGGCTGTCAGATAGATCTCTGCTGATAGATTATTTGATAATTTTTTAATACAAACACAATGTGATTGTTGGCAGAGGATTTCAGAGAATTAAGTGATATTGGTATCATAAGAGATTGTTGTAAAATTGGATTTAGGCAATTTGGGCAAAATCAGATCCAATCACTATAACTAGTTAGTTTAATAGCATGACAACAAAATAGTTTTTAATTCAGAAAAGGTATCTAAAGAATTGTATTATATCAGAAGTTAGGGGGAGGGGATGGGCAATCTAGATGGAGGATAGGAAGAAGAGAAGGCAGACCAAGAACCACCAATTTATCTGTAATCCTGCTGCTTGACACTTGTTGATCTGCCTGGCAGGGGAGACCTTGAGTAGAGATGGATATACCACATTAAGAGTGGGATAACTTCAGTCATTAAGAATTTGTAACAGCGGGTTTTTGTTTTTTTTTTAGTAGAGACAGAGTCTCACTTTATCTCTCTCGGTAGAGTGCCGTGGTGTCACACAGCTCACAGCAACCTCCAGCTCCTGGGCTTAGGCTATTCTCTTGCCTCAGTCTCCCGAGTGGCTGGGACTATAGGCACCTGCCACAACACCCGGCTATTTTTGTTTTGCAGTTAGGCCGAGACTGGCCACTGTCAGTATATGGGACTGACGCCCTACTTGATGAGCTACAGGCGCCACCTGTAACAGCTGTTTTTAAATAGATTGGGCATTAGATTCTTTTTGGGCACTTCTTAAATACAGATCCCCTTTCCCCAAGAGACTAAGAGATTCTGCCTCTGAGAAGTTTGAGGTGGGACCTAGAGATTAGTATTTTAACAGATTTCTTTTTTCTTTTCTTTTTTTTTTTAATTGTTGGGGATTCATTGAGGGTACAAAGAACCAGGTTGCACTGCTTGCATTTGTTAGGTAAAGTCCCCCTTATAATTGTGTCCTGCCCCCAAGAGAGGTTGACAAATTTCTTTTTTTCTTTTTTTGACTTTTTTTTTGAGACAGAGCTTCAAGCTGTCGCCCTGGATAGCGTGCCGTGGCATCACAGGCTCACAGCAACCTCCAATTCCTGGGCTCAAGCGAGTCTCCTTCCTCCGCCTCCCAAGTAGCTGGGACTACAGGCGCGCCCGCCACAACGCCTGGCCATTTTTTGGTTGCAGCCACTATTGTTGCTTGGCGGGCCCGGGCTGGATTCAAACCCACCAGCTCAGGTGTACGTGGCTGGCGCCTTAGCCCATTGAGCCACAGGCGCCGAGCCTTTTTTTGACTTTTTAATGGGACTTTTATTAGTGTAAATAATGAGTATAATTCTACAATCTTTCCATTGCACGAGTCTATCGAATTCTGAAAATATTTTTTATATACCATGTGCATATTTGAATTCAAAACTAAATTTTACTTTAAGACCTTGGATACGTCCAAAAAACACTAAGGGCAGTTTAACTTTTTAAAGTATGACCTGTTTACTATATGTAACACATATACTGTATACATTGGCAGTAAGATAACAAAGGCCAGAATAAATTATTGACTTTTCATACAAGTGTGAACAAAAAAAAGATTGCAATTTACACATAACTTTATTTACTTGATAGCCAGCTTATTGTACATAAAATGCTTTATGTGGTTAATCTCAGCTTTGTTCACATTGATTTTTAGTGCCCAGATTGCTTAATTGCTGCTGTTGCTGTTGGTTTGTTGTGTTTCAGGATCAAGGTGGGTGCTTTCATATAATATCTTATTTTTAATTCCTTGTCTGGCAATTCTTTCTTGGATTTTCTGCTTTGCATAATTATACCTACAATGGAACCAGCATCCTAAAGTCACCAAGATGAATCCTCCTACTCCAATATCACATGATCTTCTAATTCTGCTAGTTAACAAAAAATGTCCAGGGCCAGTCACGACAGATCCTAATGAACCATATAATATTGAATCCTGTGCACAGGGAATGTATTTGATTCTTATACAGCTAGCCTAGTTCCATTACAAGAACCATTATTTAAGAACCATTGATCTAACTGTATCTTCCTGCTATGCTTGTAGGCCTACTGAAGAATTTTCAGGGTTTTATTTCAGGGTTTTCAGGTTATTTGGCTTACCATGTAGATTTTCATCTAGGCAATGGTTGGTTAGCAGTTTCATTTCTCATTGTTAATTAACAGCCATGTGGTTTACATACCAAGTTATTTTGAATGATGCCTTTTTTTTTTCTTTGAGACAGAGCCTTACTCACTTGCCTTGGGTAGAGTACCATGGTGTCATCACAGCAAACTCAACTCTTGGGCTCAAGTGATCTCCTTGCCTCAGCCTCCTGAGTAGCTGGGACTAATTTTTCTGTTCTTTTAGTAGAGACAGGTCTTGCTTTTCCTCAGGCTGATCTCAAACTTGTGAGCTCAAGCAATCCACTCGGCCTCCCAGAGTGCCTGAATTTACAGGTGTCAGCCACCATGCCTGACTCTGAATAAGGCCTTCTTTACTTGCTATTTCCCAAGGTGCATTGAAAAAAAATATTCAGGTCTGCAGAATTGCAGATCCTTCCTGAGCTATGAAGACAAGTAGAGGTCTGCCTGTCATCTGCCAAACTGAAGACCAAGAATGGTTAACCTTCTTTCCTTCAGGGGCACCTCCATCTCACCTCTCTCCAGAAACATCTAATTTCAGATTTAGAGAAATAAAGTGAAAGACAGAAAGATAGAAAATTATGTTTGGGAATTTGAATTTAAGGAATGAGAAGTAGCGTAAAATTTTCATATAAGGATGAGACCTAATATGGCTATGGGTGTGTATGTGGCAAAATCAATTAGGTTACGTGTGGTGGCTCATGCTTGTAATCCTTGCACTCTGGGAGGCTGGGGCAGGAGGATGACTTGAGATCAGGAGTTCTAGACCAGCTTAAGTGAGAATGAGACATGTCTCTATTAAAAATAGGAAAAAAATTAGCTGGGCATTATGGTGGGTGCCTGTAGTCCCAGCTGTTTGCGAGGCTGAGATAGGAGGGTTTCTTTAACCAAAGATTTTGAGATTGCTTTGAGCTTGGCTGATGCCCCATTGTTCTATCCTGGGCAAGTGTGAGACTCTCAAAAAAGAAAAAAAAAAAACGGCTCGGCATTTCAGCTCAGTGGCTAGGGCGCCTGTCGCATACACCAGGACTGGGGGGTTTGAAACCAGCCCATCCTGGGACTGCCAAACAACAATGACAACTTCAACAAAAAAATAGCCAGATGTGGTGGGCACCTGTAGTCCCAGCTACTTGGGAGGCTGAGGCAAAAGAATCACTTAAGCCCAAGAGTTTGAGTTTGCTGTGAGCTATGACGCCACAGCACTCTACCGAGGGTAACATAGTGAGACTCTGTCTCAAAAAAAAAAAAAAGAATGAATGAAAAAGAAAAAATACCGGCTCAGCGCCTGTGGCTCAACGGGCTAAGGCACCAGCCACGTACACCTGAGCTGGCAGGTTCGAATCTAGCCCGGGCCTGCCAAACAACAATGACGGCTGCAACCAAAAAAATGGCCGGGCGTTGTGGCGGGCGCCTGTAGTTCCAGCTACTTGGGAGGCGGAGGCAGGAGACTTGCTTGAGCCCAGGAATTGGAGGTTGCTGTGAGCTGTGATGCCATAGCACTCTCTCCAGGGTGACAGCTTGAGGCTCTGTCTCAAAAAAGAAAAAAAAGAAAGAAAAAATACCAACTTTAAATGGAGGAAAAAATCAACTAAATGGAGATTGGCAGATTGGCTTTGATTTATATTTCAGAAGATACCTATAAAGCAGTATTTAACAAATGACATTAATAATTGTGTCACTGGTAGAATGCAAAACAAAAGAATGGTCTGATACATTTGGGGAAGATTATCTGAATTTGAGTTTTAAACCAGGTCTTGAAGTGGGGGATAGATACATACCTAACTTCTATTGTATATTGTTTTATTGTGTGAACAAATTGTTTTTCATTTGATGTGCTACAGGTACAGGTTCTATAAATGGTGAATTTGAAAAGAACTTGATGGATGGCGGCGCCTGTAGCTCAGTTGGCAGGGTGCTGACCACATACACTGAGGGTGGTGGGTTTGAACCCGGCCCTGGCCAGCTAAAACAACAATGACAACTGCAATAACAACAAAAAAAGCCAGGCCTTGTGGCGGGCACATGTAGTCCCAGCTACTTAGGAGGCTGAGGCAAGAGAATTGCTTAAGCCTAAGAGTTTGAGGTTGCTGTGAACTGTGATGCCATGGCACTCTACCCAGGGCTACAGCTTGAGACTTGTCTCAAAAAAAAAAAGGGGGCGGCACCTGTGGCTCAGTGAGTAGGGTGCTGGCCCCATATACCGAGGGTGGCAGGTTCAAACCCAGCCCTAGCCGAACTGCAACAAAAAAATAGCTGGGCCTAGTGGCAGGCGCTGTAGTCCCAGTTACTCGGGAGGCTGAAACAAGAGAATTGGCTAAGCCCAGGAGCTGGAGGTTGCTGTGAGCTGTGAAGCCATGGCACTCTACCAAGGTGACAAAGAGATTGTGTCTCTAAAAAAAAAAGAAAAGAAAAGAAAAAGACCTAGATGGTAGAAAAGAAGCAACAGTAGGAGACATGAAGATGAATAAGAAAGGCCAGAAAGGGTTGGAAGTATATGGGGCCTGAAGAACCAGCTTGTGGAAGTTGTTCTTGGCTGGATATTTGAGAGAAATTTATTTAAGACAGTGCTCCCAAACTCAAATGGTACCATAGATGAAGAAGATAGGTAAATTCTTTACAAAGAATCCCTATATATCTATTATATAGCTATATATTATCTATAATTTTCAAAGCTTTCAACAAAAAGGAGAAATCCAGCTTTTGGTACCCTCTACTTCTTGGGAAAATTAGAGAAGATGCCAAGGTGGAGGATGTTAAAGAAGATTCCAGATCATTTTGAGGGCTAGCACAAAGGCTGTCCAGGACTTCAGGCATCCAGTAGGAGATTAGGTTCCTTGTAGGTGTCAGGGAAGGAGACATTACAAGGGCAGCACTGATAGAGGCTCCAGGGTAGGATGTTGTAGTGACCAGCATCCTGCAAGGTGACTGGAAACTGGGCAGTATTGTCACCCCCAAAGTCACTTCCCCTTCACCATGTGACCCTAATCTCCTTTGCTTCATTTCTTCAAGTAATCTCATCTTTTCTTCCTTCTTTACTCCTATCCCTGTACAGACACCATTCCTTCTAATAAAAACATGTTTAAATCTCCCCCATCAGAGAAAATCCCATGGAATGCTCTCATATTACTCTCTATCTTGGTCTTCTCCTTTCATCTACATTTTTTTCAAAAAAGGGGACACATCCATTATTCAGTCACTGTCACCTGGCTCTGCTGTCATTCCTTAGAATCTATTCTCATCTGTGATCACCCAATTGTCCCAGTAGCCCTTTCCCCTTATTACTCTGCAGGATCTCTCAACTGCATTTGATAATATGTTTTTTGCAGTTTTTTTTTTTTTGGCCGGGGCTGGATTTGAACCCGCCACCTCAGGCATATAGGGTTGGTGCCCTATTCTTTTGAGCCACAGGTGCCGCCCGCATTTGCTACTTTTTTTTGTTGTTTGTTTTGTTTTTAGACACCTTCTCTCTCTGTTGCCTGGCTAGAGTGCAGTGGCTTCATCATAGCTCACAGCAACCCAAACTCCTGGATTCAAGCAATTCTCTTGCCTCAGCTTCCGGAGTAGCTGGGACTACAGATGTGCACCACCATGTCTGGGTCATTATTTCTGTTTTGTGTAGAGACAGTGTCTTTTGCTCAGGTTTGGTCTCAAGCAATTGATACTCCCACCTCATTTCATTTGATACTTTTTTTTTCTTCTTCCCACCTCAGTTCATTTGCTGTGTTATAGGTATAGGTTCTACAAATGGTGAATTTGAAAATAATTTGATGGATGGTGGCACCTGTAGCTCACTTGGCAAGGTGCTAGCTACATACACTGAGGTCCCACCTCATTTCATTTGATACTTTTTTTTTTTTGAGAAAAAGTCTCATTTTGTTGCATTTGGTAGAGTGGCATCATAGCTCACAGCAAACTCAAACTCTTGGGCTCAAGTGATTCTCTTGTCTCAGTCTCCCAAGTCGCTGGGACTACAGGCACCTGCAACAATGCCCAACTATTTTTTAGAGACGAGGTCTTGCACTTACTCAGGCTGGTCTCCAACCTGTGAGCTCAGGCAATCCACCTGCCTTGGCTTCCCACAAGCTAGGATTAGAGACATGAGCCACCATGCCCAAACTTCATTTGATACTTTTTAATTCCCTCTGCAATTGTTCTGATGACTTTTTTTTTTAGGAGACAAAGTCTCACTTTGTCGCCCTGGGTAGAGTGCCGTGGTGTCATAGCTCACAGCAACCTCCAGCTCTTGGGCTTAGGCGATTCTCTTTCCTTAGCCTCTTGAGTGGTTGGGACTACAGGTGCCTGCCACAATGCCAGGCTATTTTTTGTTGCAGTTTGGCTGGGGCCAGGTTTGTACCTACCACCCTCAGTATATGGGGCTGGCGCCCTACTCACTGAGCCACAGGTGCGCTGGGACTACAGGCACCTGCAGTAGTCCTATTCTGGTGACTTCTGTGACACAGTTCTGGTTGACTGGTTTGATACAGTTCAAAACTAACCATTCTTTCTCTTCTTTGCAGACTTCTCTTTCTCCATTTATACATTTATGGTCAGGGTCTGAATAGGAAACAACTCACTCAGATTAGGCTAAGTTGAAGAATGTTTATACACAGGTTAATTGTAAATGGTGAAGGTGTGGGCAGGGTTTTGAGGAGCCTGTGGCTGCGCTGGTCATCAGCCCTGGGCCTGAAGCGACAAGAGGGAGTAGAAGATACTGGAACATAGATGGTGAGATGATGGAATGGGATAGAACCCTTGACAGGAGTAATGACCTTCAATGGAGGAACAATTGAACCAGGAGAATAAATACCCTGACTGCTCTTTTCTCCCTGCTTCCAGTGTCTCCCATGGTGAAACACAGCTGGGAGCCTGAGGGCCTATTGATGAGTGCCATATACATTAGCCTTCTGGAGCAGAGATGAGGATGAGAAGAGTGGAAAGAGGATCTAGAAAGCAAAGTGGAAAATAACTGGAGTTTTTGGGACTGTTAGCTTTGACTCCTAAGTTTCTGTCATCAATCTCCTGACAGTTCTCACACTGTACTCAGGCTGAATACCGCCAAGTCTGCATCTCTAGTTTTAACTATGTTAAGCTTTAGATCAATGTGTTGATTTCTTGATACCTCTTTATGGATATCTTGAAGCTCAGCTTGTTCACAACAGAGCTCATTTATCATCTTCCCTCCTGACCTAGCTCCTCCTCTAGTTACTCCCAATCCTGGTGGTGCTCCATCTTGTTACCATCTCTCAAATTAAGTGAGATCTGGGCACGAGCTTTGACTCCTTCCTCTTCTATCTGTACCCAGTCATATACCAAATCTTGCAGAATGTCACCTCTTTTTTTTTTTTTTTTGAGACAGAGCCTCAAGCTGTCACCCTGGATAGAGTGCAGTAGCATCCCAGCTCACAGCAACCTCCAATTCCTAGGCTCAAGCGAGTCTCCTGCCTCTGCCCCCCAAGTAGCTGGGACTACAGGCGCCTGCCACAATGCCCGGCCATTTTTTGGTTGCAGCCACCATTGTTGTTTGTGGTCCCTGGCTGGATTTGAACCCGCCAGCTCAGGTGTACGTGGCTGGCACCTTAGCCCGTTGAGCCACAGGTGCCGAGCCAGAATGTCACCTTTTTAAAGTATTTCTCTAGTCTATCTCCTCTGCAGCCCCGCTGCTACTGTTGCCCTAGTTAGAGTGCATTGCCACGTACCTTGATGACTGCATTAGCCTTTGAAATGATCTCCCTGTGTTCAGACCCTCTGCTTTCTAATTCAAATGGCCACTAGAGTGCATCTACCTAAAATACTAATCTGACCAGGGACACCATGTCACTCCTTGGTTTAAAAATCATCCCATGACTGCATTGTTTAAAAGATGAAATTCCATATCTGTCCATCCCCCCTTGAGGATCATCTCCCACAGTTAACACTTTCACTTATGGGAGGGTTATCTTCCTCAGATCTGTGGTACATTGCCCTGGGCAAAGGGCCACTTCAAAATTAGTGCCAGGTTGCTTCTGACCTAATAGAGGGTAGGCTCATTCTCTCAGCATTTGGACCCCATGTCTGTGATGGGGATACCTAAATCTCCAGGGCAGTTGTATTAGTTGCAAATATGTGTGCCCTCCTGTAATTAAAAAACCAAAAAACCATGATGGCTTAAGCAAGGCAAAAGCTTATTTCTCTTTTAGATAACTGAAGCTGAGAGGCAGGCCTTCTAGGACTGGTATGACAATGCTATGGATTCCTCAGGGACCCAGGTTCCTTCTGGCTCTGATCTCCAGTCCTAGTGTATGCCAGTATACTCGTGGTCCAAGATAGTATTCCAGATATCCAATCCTGTCCTAGGAACAGCATGGAAGAAGAAAGGGAAGAAATATATCACCTCATTTATTATTACCAGTAGTCTCATGTACTTTGAATTATGTCTCAACATCTCATTGGCCAGAATTTGGTCACATGGTCAGTGCTAGCTACAAAAAAAGCTGGAGAATGTATTTCTTTAGCTAGACTCATTGCCACATTAAGTAGATTTATTACTCTGTTGTGAGAAAATGGGGAAGAATAGATACTGGGGTAGGTAACTAAAATTCTTGGCCATGGCATGGCCTGGCGTGTTCATGATTATAACCACAGCACTTTGGGAGACTGAGGTGAGAGGGTTGCTTGAGGCCAGGAATTTGAGACAAGCCTGAGCAGCATGGTGGGACCCTGTTTCCACAGAAAATTAAAGTTAGCTGGGCATGGTGACACTTGCCTGTATGTGCCTACAGTCCTAGCTACTGGGGAGGCTGAGGCAGAAAGGTCACTTGAGCCTAGGAGTTCAAGGTTATAGTAAGTTATTAATATGAGCAAGCCACTGCAGTCCAGTTTGATTGACACAGCAAGATCTTATCTCTGTTAAGAAAATCTTTGTCCTAGCCTTTTAGAAGTTTTAAAAAAGTGGAGTCATTTAAGATCAAAGTATTAACAAAGCTAGGTGTGATGATGGGCTTTCGTAGTCCCAGCTACTGGAGAGGCTGAGATGGAGCTCAAGTCCAAGCTGGGCAACATTGAGAGACCCTTTACATTTTAAGGAAGCATTATGGAAATTCTATAAAACAGCCATTTATAAAATGCATAGAAATCAACAGCATGGCTATATATAAAAGTAATAACCAGTTATAAAATACAAGACCAACTTATGAAGTGAAAAGAGATACAGAGACATGATGGACATAAAAAACAACTTCAAGTTTGGACTACAAAATTATACTACAATTTATTTGCAAAAATATGAGGATAGGAAATAGCTGTAAAAGAAGACAGAAGTAACTTTTTCTAACATAAAAATTTTAATAAGGTGGTTGAAAAAAATTTTTAAATAGCTGGTTGAACTGATGTTAGAGAAGAAATAGATCAGTAGAACTGAATGCAGTCCAGACATTAATCCAAATATATATGGACATTTAGGCTATGGTATAGGTTACATTTTATTATTTATTTATTGTAGAGACAGAGTTTCTACTTTATCGCTCTCGGTGGAATGCATTGGCATAGCTCACAGCAACCTCCAACTCCTGGACTTAGGTGATTCTCTTGCTTCAGCCTCCCGAGTAGCTGGGACTTCAGGCGCCCGCCATAACGTCTGGCTATTTTTCTGTTTTTGCGCTTCGGCCGAGGCCGGGTTTGAACCCACCACCTTTGGAATATGGGGCCGGCGCCCTACTCAATGAGACACAGGCGCCACCCTATTTATTTATTTTTTGAGACAGATCTCACTATGTCACCCTGGATAGAGTGCTGTGGCATCACAGCTCACAGCAACCTCCAATCTTGGGCTTAAGCGATTCTCTTGCCTCCCAAGTAGATGGGACTACAGGTGCCCGCGATAACGCCTGGCTGTTTTTTTGTTGTAGTTGTCATTGTTGGCAGGCCCAGGCTGGATTTGAACCCACCAACTCTGGTGTATGTGGCTGGTGCCCTAGTTGCTGAGCTACATGCACTGAGCCAGTATAGGTGGCATTTTAAATCATTAGGGGAAATAATTATTCAGTAAATGGTAAATAAAATTCACAAGTGGCTACTGTTTTTTCTTTGCTAACTTTAGGTTTTAACCCAACTGTTAATATTATAAAACTTTTTATCAGCAACCTTTTTACCATTCATTTCCTATTTCTCTCTTTAAATCTCTTCTCCTGATCATTTCCCCCACTCTTTTTTTTTTTTTGAGACAGAGCCTCAAGCTGTCACCCTGGATAGAGTGCTATGGCATCACAGCTCACAGCAACCTCCAACTCCTGGACTCAAGCGAGTCTCCTGCTTCTGCCTCCCAAGTAGCTGGGACTACAGGCGCCCACCACAACACCCGACCATTTTTTGGTTGCAGCTGTCATTGTTGTTTGGTGGGCCAGTGCGGGATTCAAACCTGCCAGCTCAGGTGTACGTGGCTGGCTCCTTAGCCCGTTGAGCCACAGGTGCCGAGCCTCCCCCACTCTTTTCAGTCAGAATCTACATACTTAGCCTGTTCTCTTCAGCATCTTCCTGTCATTTCACCAGCTGCCAAGACTGATTTGAGCTATCAGAACTAAGTCAGAAGTCCAAGCCCCTGTAGTGTTAGCTTCATTTAATGATATAGTCACTTCACATGCTTACCTTTTCTCATTTCAGATTGTGAGATGGGGACTGAGAACACGGAGGTGATTCCCAAGGAAGAAATTTCTGAAGATTCTGAATCACATGAGTCAATATTAGAAAAACTGCCAAAAGAGGTTTACCAAAGTCAGGAGTTTGGAGTGGCATGTGAAGAAGATACATCAGAGGAACCTTCAAGAGAGTACACAGAGGAGATTATAGAGCAGATGTCCCCTCAGGAGAGAGACTTTGCATCAGGGTTGATTATTTTTAAGAAATCACCTTCAAGTGAGAAAGATCAGGAGAGTAATGAGAGTGAGAGAGGCTGCAGTCCCAGGCCAAATCTGGTTACACATCAGGGAGATACTATAGCAGAGGGAGTTAGTAAGTTTCCTACCTCTGGCCAAAAGTTCATAGAGAATTTAGAACTTA
>CAUYON010047755.1:0-42656 GCA_963573935.1 Arctocebus calabarensis
CAGGCTGGGGAAGGTGGAGGGAGGCCGTGCCAGGCCACGCGCAGGCTGGGGAAGGTGGAGGGAGGCCGTGCCAGGCCACGCGCAGGCTGGGGAAGGTGGAGGGAGGCCGTGGCAGGCCACGCGCAGGCTGGGGAAGGTGGAGGGAGGCCGTGGCAGGCCACGCGCAGGCTGGGGAAGGTGGAGGGAGACGCTGATAGCAGATGGAAAACATCAGCCACTACGACTCATGGATGGGAGGGGAAGACCCCCCCAAAAGAGAGGGAGAAAAAAATCATTCCCCAGAGGCTCATAAACTAGATACCGAATCCTATTCCAGTCCTAGGGGTCCTTTAAAGTCACTATTTTTGTTATTACTTCAATGTGTCTTTATATTAAGTTGCTTGTCCTCTCCCTAACATTTTCTCAAGCTAGCCTGAGGGAGGTTCTGGTCCTTATTGTGAAATCCACCACACATAACCTCCTTTTAGTCAAACAAGCAACTCATCTCCTTCCCTCAGAGAAACAGCCAATGACATTCCTCAGCTTCAATTACAAACCAGGGTTCCCTTTCTCTCTGCACTGAGAGAAAACATAGATGATTGGCAGGGGCCATCTTTCTTTGCTCTGCCAAATCATTGCTCTCTGATGTATTTTGGTAACTCTGGGATAGATCAGCTCACCTGAACTCGTAGTCCTCAACTAGCCTTTGTTCAAGTAAGTAATTGCAAACAAGGGTTATGCAAAACCTGGGAGAATGGTGTGCAAACTCTTGGAACGCAGAGCCTGAACTGACAGTACGGTTTAGAGTCTTAGTTGCTAATAATCCCGTCAAGGTTCCAGAAGTAGGACAATGTCATGCAGGAGAATACAGGAGAATGGGCGGAAGGTATGAGGAAAGGAGGAAGAGAAGAGATTTAACAACTGAGTTGTTGTATTTCTTAGACCAGTTAAGATCCTTGCTAATCAAAATGTCTTGGTTGCCAGGCAGATTGTCACACACAGCAATGCTTTTCTTTAGTCCCTTGGGGAGCGGGTCACGGCTTTCCAACAGCCCTGTGGAATGTCAGTACATCCAAATGCTGGAGACACTTACGTGCTGTGTTGTAACTCTCCAAAGTGGTAGGAGAGAGAGGGGGATCCGGACCTGAGCGTTTTTCTTGAGGAAAGTTCTGAGCTCATTGTTATGAGGACAGTACAAGATAAGAGGGAAGAAGGATATGGGGTACTATAGATTCCTCGGATCTGAAACAGAACACATGTCTCTCCACCATGACTTTGTACACAGTGATATTTTCCCACTGCATTTCTGAAATCCACGTTTGGCATTCATGCTCTCCTTGCCAATGATGGATCCTGGGCATTTCTGGTAACAAGCTACCTGCTGTCTGCGTGGAAGTATTTAAATGCCTGCTGTTTTTCATCACTTGGGTTGTTTCCCCCTATGTTACCGCTGCTAGGGGACAGGGCTGCCATATGTACATGGCCACCTGGCTGACAAAACATGAGTCGGGTTTGGTGTTGGATTTATTTGATGGCGTAATATTCCTAGCTGGGCTTATACTTGTTGGGCTTTTGCTGGACTTGCTTTGGCAGTTCCAGGAGGAAGACATCATCATTATTCTGGAATTTGTAGACTATTCACTGAGCTCCAGCTTAGGCTGAAAGATTGGGGATCTGTTCGTGTGATTAATATTGCCTGGAAACTAGGATGGAATCATAATAAATACTGTGTATGTTAACTTCAAGTCTTTCATTGTTAAGGAGTGGTGAAGACCTTGGGTGCTGGAATGTCTGGGTTCCGTCTTGGGTTTAGATTCAGATTCCACTTTCATTCCTGTTTGGCCTAGAGGAAATCACCTAACTTCTCCAAGTCTCAGTCTTCCCATTTGTAAAATGAAGAGCAAGCAGTATCTGGCTCACAGGGTGGGTTGTTTTAAGGACAAGTGAGGACAATGAAAGCCCTTGGCCTTGTGTTTGGTGCACAATCAACATTTGATAAATATCTGCCCTTTTAACGTGTATCGAGCAACTGGACACTTATCTCTTATTTCTCACTTCACCCAGTTTGCAGTGCTCAAAGTGTCAGGTGGCTTGTAGAAAAGATGGAACATTCATGTTCTACTTTTTCATTGAAATATTTTAGGAAGCTGCGTTTTGCGAGTTTCTTGCCCAATGGAAAACAGTTTAAAAGACTACAAACGCCGGCCTTTGTTGGCACCTCTGCCTTTTGGAAAATACTGCAGGCACATGCGCCGTGAAAGCAATGTCCTGAGAGTTCTCAGTGTTGTAAGTGTCTCCACGGGTTAACCCTTACTTTTTTATTGGTGAATTGAATTTTAACTAATTTGTCTTATCTGTTTTTTTCTGTTCCCACTGGCTACAGCCCTAGTTCAGAGATCTAGGCACATAAAGGCCATTTATTTTTGTTGCAGGCGAATGCTTGTTCTTTGCTCATGTTTGGGGGTTTCTGTTAGTAGTTCTGAAAAGATCCTAAGAGACAAGTGGAAAGAAGTCTTATTATGAAGAGAAGAAGGTAGTTGCAGATGTAATGACATGAGAAAGCCCATGAAAGCTTTTTAAAAGGTTAGAGAAAAAAGACAACCAATGAAGAAAAACAATGAAGGAAATTCTTTGAGAAATTAGAATAAGTAAGAGCAAACTTCATATTTGAACTAATCTATAACAGGAAGTTTTCTGGAGGTTTTAAGAATGGGTATCATAATATTGCCAAGTTTATGAAGCATAATTTGAAGATAGCTTAAGTAGTGTTTGCTTTCTAGAAGGTCCAGGGAAAGGAGCTCTCTTTCAGGAACTGTTAAGGTTGTGACTTTTATGATTGAACCTGTGTTTCTAAAATCATCATTGAGAGACTATACATTGTATCTTATTTTTTTCCAAGCAAAGGATTCGTCTGCCAGTGGTAAGAGTCACAAGAATAAATAATCCTATAACTCCCCAAGATCTTGTCCAGCCAAAAAAAAAAAAAAAAAACAACAAAAAAACCCAACAACGATGTTAAAAGGGACTGAGAAGAAAAAGTAAAGATGGACATTCATAGTTTTCATTTCAAGCGCCAAAGTTGGATGGTGGCGCAATTAGCCTGCTCATTTTATGTTTCTGGAAAAATAAAAACTGAAGACAGGCTTCATTTTAGTCACTGCAGTCAAACATAGCCAGACGAAATGTCACATTAGCAGGACCACACTGGCAGCTGTAAACAAGCTAATCCTTTTATTTATTAGAGCACTAGGACATGCATAATACATTGGACCCTTGTTACCTGTAGAGAATTGCTCAGTGATAGCAAGAGAGAGGCAATACTAGGGAAAGAACATTTACACGACAGAAAATCTATATGTGTGGGAAAGAAGACATTCATCTGCTAGAAAATTAGGAATGTTACTGAGGAAACTGTTGGCCTGAGCCAGCCAAATTATTCACCATTAAGTAATTACTTTAGAGGCAGCGGGTGGCCTTATAGCCCACTCAACTACACCAACCTAGCAAACTTCCTAATTGCAATTGTTTGGATTAGCAGTCTAGTAGAATAAGGAAGAAAATAGGGTCATAATTAAGGGAAACTATAATAGAAGCCATTTGACAGAATGAGATCAGATCACTGGAGGTGATAATTTTAAAGAAGGGTATATTTTTAAGTAAAGATGAGGGTATAAATAGAGGTAAGTCTTTCAAAAAAATAGCCATAGAACTAATTCAACTCTAAATGCTTCATTCAAATGCAAATGAAACTCGAGGATTTAGATCACCTGAGGAGGAAATAGCCTCAAGGATTAATGCCATAAATGAATATTTCAGTGGGGCCTTATGGAACGTGGGCACTTACAGGACTGACAGCAAATGAGAGTCCTTGAGAAGAGTGAGGAAGTGCAGATGGGAGATAAATATTTTCTATTCTTCATCCTCTATCCTCCCCCTTTAAAATTTGGTGGCCATGTGGTTTTCTGAAGTCCCTCACAGCTGAAGTCATCACTAGATAGAAGTTGAGGCCCAGTGTAAGGAAATTCACTTATAAACAAAAATGGATTAAGTCTTTTGATTGACTATGGAAGACTCCAAAGGGCTCCAACCTCTGTGAGCAGGATTCCAGATGTTGAATGGTACAGTAAGGGCATAAATAAAGTTCTCCTGCCTCTGTCATCGAGGTAAGATTATCTCCTCTCCTCCACCTGCTCACGGCAGACTTCCGTCTTGAGGCTCTGCTTGAAATAAAAATTTCTTATTTGCGTGATAGACGACCTGTTTCTATCCGTAACTTCTCTCAGCTGACCTATAGATATTCTATTCCTACTCCACCTCGTTTTACAGATGAGGAAACTGGTACTCATCCAATCCCACACTTAACAAAGGGTGAAACAAGGATGTGAACCTGAATCTCTTGACCCTGTAGCTGCTGGTCTCATCTGCCCCATCCTGCTGTTGCTTCCCATCTGTGCAATGTCCCTTTATGCTACAGAATGTAAGGTTTTGACTCATGTTAGCACATCCAGCAGGGGGCCGGGGATGTTTGTGGGGTGGTAGACTCCTCTGAGCTTCTATGAAGTCCACACTTTATTCTCAGTATAACAGTTTGGTCCTAGCCTCCTCCACCCTGATCTGAGCACGGGATGCTAGTGTCATTATCAGGTTTTTAAACTATGTGAGCAAGTGGGGTGCAGCAAAGGAAAGGAAGGAAATAGCTTCTCAGTTTCCATTGTCTGAGGAGGAACCTGAAAGTTACAGGGGAGAAATTCCCCAGAGGAACAGGTTGTGCCATCACCACAGGGCCCAGGTGTTGGCCTTTCCCATCAGGACTCTTTCCACCAGACCCTGAAACTACCATCTACTTCACATAAAACCAGAAAACTTCCTTTACTAATCTAGAAAACCTTCCCACTAAGACCAACCTTCTGTGTAGCGAACAAAGAAAATTCCTTTAAAATGGCTTTTCTCTTACTTAGAGTTGCTGGCATCAAGTATAGTTATTTATATGTTTTTCATTTGGTGCTTGATTTATTTTAGAGACTGACACTTTTACAAGCTGACATCTCAGCATTCAGACACTTTTTTTGTGCTTTGCAGAACACAGCCAGCTGATGCTACTTACGTGATGCCATGCCGAGTAAAACCTAGTTAAAGGTTTCTCTCTGCGCTGCAATCCATCACCCCTTTTACAGTTCTTCATCTGGAAGAGTGTAAACTGCCTCCTAATTTTGGCATCTGCTATCTGCTTTTCTGGCTGCTCCCTGTTGCTTCCTGATGTCACTCTGTCAGGTAGACACTTGAGGATTTCATGGCTACCCAGGAGTGTAGCGAATTCAACATTATTCAGTAGTTATTCTTAAAGCTTCTGTTGGAATAATTATGATGCATGCGTGATTAATAGAAAAGCAAGTATCAAAATGGGAGATTGAGCAGCTATCACCAGTTCTTTACTCATTTATTAATTCTATATCCTATTTGAAAAACATCTGCTTTCTTGTAATGCCCCAAAAGATATAAGAGCACCCTTAAGGGACACTCATTATGGTGAACAACTGCACGATCATCTGTTTGATGAAACTCTGAGATGGGTCACTTTGCTTCTGATTTTTCCACCCTTGTTGCTGTTTCTTTTCTTCTGTATCTTTTTTTTTTGAGACAGAGTCTTACTTTATCATCCTTGGTAGAGTGCCACGGTGTCATAGCTCACAGAAACCTCAAAGTCTTGGGCTCAAGTGATTCTCTTGCCTCAGCCTCCCAAGTAACTGGGACTACAGGGGCTCACCACAATGCCCGAGTATTTTTAGAGATGAGGTCTCGCTTTTGCTCAGGCTGGTCTCAAACCTGTGAGCTCAGGCAATCCACCTGCCTTGGCGTTCCAGAGTGCTATAGTTACAGGTGTGAGCCTTCATACCCAGCTGCTTCTGTATCTTTTTTTTTTTTTTTGACAGAATAGTGCTATACAGAGTGACTTATTTTAGGAATCATTCTGCTCATTTTCCATTTTCCTCTTTAGCATCAAAATATACCTGTTGTGTGCTCCTTTCTCTTGGGCCATGTTTTCCTTTTTAAGGAGAAAGAACAAATCTGGCAAATACACCCATACTTGTACCCTTCCTGGTGACAGATGTTACTTTGGGGCAGGAGTTTTTAAGGTGCTATGGATTCATGTAAGGACATTTGTTAGGTCAGATAATGGTTAGGATGTTTCATCGTAGACGGAAATAATGAATGCTTAAAAAAATAGCAGAATTATTTCTCGAGCTGGTAGCTGCTTTAGGGTAGCTTTGTCCCACTCAGTAGTCCCAACACCTGGATTCTTTCTGTTATGCCATGCCGCTGTCCTCCAGGCTGTTGCCCTCACCTCCATGGCAGGTTCACGATCATTATACCAGGGTCTTGTCTCATAGGGAGCAGAAAAGAAGACATGGATGGTAACCAGTTTCCTTGAAGGGCATGACCCAGCAGTTGCACAAATTACTTATTGGCTGAAATTAACTTCAAGGTCACACTTACTTTATTGGAATGCTGGAAAATGTAGTCACTAGCTGGGCAATTATATGCCTAGGTAAAACTCCAGGGGAGATTTTTATTAATGAAAAGGAGAGAGAGATTGTTGAGGGGAATTATCTATCTCTGCCTTGATGTATATGTAGAATCTTTCATAAGGGAAGGACAAGGTCTACTATCTCAGCTCATGGGGGATTAAAACAGGGAACGATGAATGAGCTTATCGGGTCACACATCACTGTAAGTCCAAGGGGTTAAAAACTGGTTATGTTTCGATTGGCTGTTGACACGTGTCTTCCATACCTGGGCACTAACAGCAGCTTTTCCAGCGGATATTGGCACATTAACTCTTTAAGGAGAGGCTTTATTTTTCTAAGTGCACCTGGAATGTCTTACTACTCCCTCTCCAGCACTGGAATTTATCGGAATGTGTCTGGTCAGCCTCGTAGAAGCTATTTTCATTGTAATAATGACAGCTTGGACCCCGTTATGGGTCCCCTTTGGAACCAGAGTCTTTCCAGTCTAAGTTGTTTCCAGTCCAGCCAGCAAATGCGTAGCGCGTGCCTACTGTGTGCCTGGTGCAAGACCTGGCGCCATGAAAAGACGCAATCTGTTTCTCAGAGTCTCACAAGGCAGGGGGCGAAGCTAACAAATACATAGAAAGCTTCGAACACAGGGGTGACTGTAATAAATGCTATGCTGGAAGTACAGATAAAGTGCTGTGGCAGCGCAGGAAGGAGATTCGGAATCTGAGCGTGAGGAGAGACTTTGTGGAAGGTGCAGGATTTAAATTGGCATGTGTGGGACAAAAGCTCTCCCCAGCAAGTTGGCGATTCTCCCATCCAAGTACTAACCAGGCCCGACCCTGCTTAGCTTCCGTGATCAGACACGATCAGCGCGTTCAGGTGGTATGGCCATAGACAAGTTTGCAATTCTTACGGAGGCTGGTATTGCTGAAATTTAGCTGAGTAAGAGCCAGGGGAGGGCAGAGGGGGCTGTCTGGAGCTAAGACTGGAAACTTTTAGAGTCCAATCGGGGAGGTCTCTGCGTTCCAGCGTGAGAAGCTAAGGAGTAGCTGGGAGTAGCACGTGGGATGTCTGGGATTGCTGTGTATGAGAGCAGGGGTGTGTGTGTGGTGTGTTTGGGGAGATTAAGTCCTTGAGACAGACGGACTGGTTGAGAAGTGATATTGCTGGTTTAGGGAGAAGAATTAAAGAGTATGTGGGTCATTGTGAAAGGTTTGAGATACACAAAAATCAAGAAACATAAAGTCTGCGTGGATGGAAACAAAGGAAGCCTACCCAGCAACACCAACAAGTGGAGCCGAGCGAATCAGAAAGGATGCCGTACCATGTTTCTTGGAAGTGAAATAATAGACAACAGCACAACCTGTCTCAAAACTTTCGTAGTGACCTATGTATAAACCAGGACTCATGTGTAAGTATGGGTATTGCACAAAGAGAATTAGGTAACAACCAGCTTCGAAGGTAAGAAAGAGAGATTATCAGTTTGCAGGTCTATACTACTGAGACAGTGACGGCATTAATCTAGGTAAGAAACCCAGCTTTATTTGTGGATAAAATTGGAGATATTCATAGCCACTACATCCGAAGTCTATTGAAGAGTATTAAAGGGCTTTGGAAAACAAAAGTGCCAAATGAAATGCAAGATGACATTTTAACACACACATTCTAGTGGACTGTCTGGAAGCTCGTCCCCGTTGACAGGGATCATGGCTGTTTTATTGTCTGCTGTGTATCCAGAGTTAGGAAGAAGCCCAGTGAATTTCAATACCAAAGGTTCCAAAAAGTCCTTAGCAAAGAAACATGCTAAATTGGTTTAAACCAGTATTTTATTTGGCCCTGAACCCTTTTGGTAAAGATGTCCTATAAATGTCTCATAGAATATACTTTGAGAAAAACAGCCTTAGGGTAATACATGATTAAGAGTTAAATGAATAAAAGTTCTAAAAAGAGAAGGGACTTGGGGTCTATGTCTGTCTCTCTGTCTGTCTTTATCCGTCTCACAGAATTTAAGACATTGAGATCTTTGGAAGGAGTGTCCCTTGGCAAAAGCACAGCCACAAAGAGGAATGAATGGGTGACCTCTTTCTCCACACCTGATCACAAGTTTTAAAAGACTCATCATCAATTTTTAAAAGTGTCTTTAAAGCTCTAAGTATGGCCCTAGGACGTTACTCTTTAGACTCAAGTTCAAGATGATGGTCACAAGCATGTCCTGGAGGCAGTTTTGAGCACTTTAAAAGCTTCATTTAGGTTTCAAATGTTTGTCAGTGCTCCCAGTCGCCCTGAAAGGCCAAGAGAGGCTTTCAGAATTCAATAGAAAGTATGAAAAAGGGATGGGGCTCAGGACTTAATTATTGTTATTTTTATATAATCCTGGTTCTATTATAGACAAACTCTTGTGGCACGCTCCACAGACATACACGCACGTGCACGCACACACCCTGGGTAGGATTTATATTTTATTAATACCTCTTCGATGGAACTTCTTTGAGAAATGTGTAACGTAGAGAAAAAGAATGTCACTGCATTAAATATCAGTGTTGTTTATTCCATTGTATGGAGGGTTTAAAAAAAAGGAAAACAGTGCTTTTTCTGATTTATTGCAGTAAAATTGTCTTTTATAAAATAGGCGCTTACTGAAAAATCACAAGGAATTTCAGCAGTCTCTGCTTTACATACGTCAGTCAATATCACAATAACTCGTCCATAGGCCCCGTTTTACAATGATCAAGCCTGGAGTCAAAACTTTGGCTGTTTCACGGATACACTAAAACAGATGTTCTGTTACTGCTTATTTAATAACTAGTAGCCATGTTCACCCTTTGTCAAAAGGACTGTTATTTCATGAATGATTAAAGTGCTAGAAACCCAAGATTTATGACTCTTGCTCAAAATGCTCACGTGGCCCTTGTCTGATGAAAGGTACCTACCACGGAACACATTTCATTTACGGTGTAATGCTTGGGTTACCAAGGTAACGCTCAGGTTAATCAGCTGTACCACACTTTGCCTAATTGAGGGAGAGCACTTCAGCTCCCACTTCAGTCCCTGAAAGATAACAATCATTTCCTTTCATTTTTTTCAATTTGACATTTGGAGGCTATTTCAGATGCTCTTGACTTCAGAACCATTTTCCTCTCTGGTGCTGACACATGGCACTATGCCCTCTGATCAGCTGTACTTGAACAACTGGGTTTCACAAAGGCCATTTCCCTATTTGTTATGTATAAATAGGATCACGCCATTATGTACTGTTCTTAGGGATTTTGGTAAGTTGGTTGAAGTTATAATTTTGTGTATTTATATTAGCACCTTGGCGTGCATCCCCTATTTTCTTTTCCTGACCACTTGAGTGACTATGAACAAGAAATTTCATTTGGAGCAGAAGTCTTGGTTGAATTTCCTAAAACTTTGTAGGCAAAGTTGTTGGGGAAAATTTCTAAGTCTTATTTTAAGTCTCTCTTTCTTTGTATTCCAACTCCTGAAATAGTTACCCTATCTATTAGCTGCTGATCACTACAGTAACTTGTTAGGTACTAGTCAGCATTAACTAAAATTAAAAGTGGCTAGCAGAGGATAAATGTGTTTTTTTTTTTTTTTTTGCAGCTTTTGGCTGGGGCTGAGTTTGAACCTGCACCTCCAGCATATGGGGCCGGTGCCCTACTCCTTTCAGCCATAGGCGCTGTCCAATAAATTTTTTTGACTATTGAAAACATATGGACTATTTGGCATCTAACACACAGAGCCATTGTCTGAGAGAGTCAGTTTGTGAGATCATGCAAAGTCAAAGCTTTCACAAATTATAACTACCCAAGGTGTCACTAATCAGTTAGTTGCGTTTTGGCCTTGACGAGATAGAAGTCAAACTAAAATAAATCAACAACTTATTTTAGATTCTTTTTTTTTTTTTTTTTTGCAGATTCTGGCCAAGGCCAGGTTTGAACCCAGCATCTCAGGTATATGGGGCCGGCGCCCTACTCCTTGAGCCATAGGCATCGCCCCTTACTTTAGATTCTTTAAATCTTCAAGAGTTTGTATTTGAAAATTCTTTAAGTGTGATTTATGCATTCTCCCTGCTATTCCATTATTGTTAGATTTAGGGAAAAATGGTGAAATGATGTTTTGCTTTGTTATTTCATATAGCTTTAAGTTTTTTAAACACAACAATTGAATTCTTGAATGTCAAACATCAAAACCATTCTTTACCCATACTCCTGAATTAAAGACCAGACGCTTCTTTTTTGTAAATATTTGAAAGAGTCTGAACGTGCTGGAGAATTAATTCATTACACACAATTCTCTGAAAACTTTATTTCCCCAAGACTCTGATGAAGCATCCCCTTTGTGTAAACTCTTTACTCACCACTGGCTACCTGGTTTGACCTAATCCCTCTGAGCCTTAGTTTTCTCTTCTATATGATGAGAATAAGGGTACTTACTGGGCAGAGCTGTTGTGAGATTAAATGAGATATGGTATAAAAAGGGCTTATCCAGTACCTGGCACACAGTAAGAGATACACAGAGCTGTCAGAATGGTTAATGTAATGGACAGTGCACAAAGAAAAATGCTTTTTTGGCTTTAATCTGCTGTCACCTCAAAAAATAGCTAACTTTTTCAATATCATTTTCATCTTTGGCAGCCTAAAAAAATTCTCAAAAACTTACACCTTTAAATTTCCGAATTTTTCTTCTTGAGGGGCTCTTTCATCTTGGCTTCCTGTTACTTAATTAAAATCGCATGAAACCACACAATCTGTATGTCACCACTCTGAATTCTTGGTCCTCGATTGCCAAATCTTCAATAAACTCCTTGAATCTCTATGAATGTGCCTTTCATTTTAGATGATGTATTTCACTTTGAAAAAAGAATATAACATTTTGGACTCATATAGCGAATGATGATTGTGGTGACGAGGTGGGACTCATTGCCCAATAGAAGAGAAGTACTAATGAAGACTGAAGTGGCCATACTACTTTTTAAATGCTGTGCGCGTTCAGTGTTACCAAAAGACATTTAGAAATGAATAATCTAAAATTTTCTACGTGGAACCATCTCTTATAACCACATTGCAAAAGTGTCTGAAAATAATAGAATTATATAGGAAGAATTAGGCTGCTGGGTTTAGCCACGTGTTTTGTTTCACTTTGACAGAGTAATGTCGGTGATTGAAGATCATTATCTGGAAATTTGCAAATCTGGCCATGTTTTGTTGACTTTACATCATCAAGATATGCATTATCATTATCAGTACTTTCTGGGCCCCCATGTTGTACGAAGTAGGAGAATTTGGGGTGAAGGTAGAATGTGCCAACACAGATTCTCCTGGCGATGCCCAGGATGTTTGCCATCCTTACCTAAACTTGTCCTCTCTTCATCCTCAGCTCAGAAACAGCCTAGACACGTCTTCTGGAGCCCATCCAACTGGTTATGATGAGAGATCTGAAAAGTTTTCTTCCTGTCTGCAATAGAAAGTTACAGTTCTTTCACATCTATGAATAAGATATGAGCCCTTTTTATAAAATACTTGCTATAAATATTTTTCTTAGTTTGCTAGAAATTGCCTCTCAATTTTAATTCTTTTAAATAATTCATATGTAATTAAATCAGACAGTTGATGTACTGTTAAATCAAGCAGTTTTTATTTTTTTATTTATTTTTATTTTTTGAGACAGTTTCACCATGTCACCCTCGGTAGAGTGTGTGGCGTCACAGCTCACAACAGCCTCCAACTCTTGGGCTTAAGCAATTCTCTTGCCTCAGCCTCCCAAGTAGCTGAGACTACAGGCGCTGGCCACAATGCCTGGCTATTTTTTTTTTGGTTGTAGTTGTCATTGTTGTTTGGCAGGCCTGGGCTGGATTCGAACCCGCCAGCTCTGGTGTATTTGGCTGGCACTTTAGCCGCTTGAGCTACAGGCTCCAAGCCAGATATTATTAGCCCTTTTATAAAATACTTGCTGTAACCAATTTTCTTAGTTTGCTAGAAATTGCCTCTCAATTTTAATTCTTTTAAATAATTCATATGTAATTAAATCAGACAGTTTATGTACTGTTAAATCAAACAGTTTTTACTTTGTGACTTCTTTCACTGTTTTAAGCTTGGGATGTTCTCTTTTTGTACCATTGGTACTTTATACTCTGTATTTTCCTCTAGCTCTTGATATATTAATTTTTAAAGGTAACTCAACTTTTTTTTTTAATTCCTTGGGAATTTGTGTTATGGTATAAATTAATATTATCTTATCGTTAAGATAAGATATTAGGAAAGGATAAACCGACTTCTTTTCTTATTAGGTAGCACTATTTATTTTACTGACTTCTGCTTTCTTTTTCTTCGTGGATTACAAATTCATATGCTATATTCCTGGGTCATCTATTCTTTCACACAGACTCGTCAGGCAGGTTATTCCAAGCTATAATCATGCCTGTTTTAATTAGTATTAGTAATTGGTATTATGTAGTGTGAATAGGGCTGACATTCCAACAAGGAATAAGAATTCTGTTGTATTTATGGTGATGGATATCCCAATTATACTGATTTACAAATTATATGAATATATTAAATTACCACATGTACCTCAAAAATATGTACTTTTTTTTTTTTTTTTTTTTTTTTTTGAGACAGAGTCTCACTTTGTCACCCTCGGTAGAGTGCCATGGCATCACAGCTCACAGAAACCTCCAACTCTTGGGCTTAAGCGATTCTCTTGCCTCAGCCTCCCAAGTAGCTGAAACTACAGGCGCCTGCCACAACACCTGGCTATTTTTTAGTTGCATTTGTCATTGTTGTTTAGCAGGCCCGGGCCGGATTTGAACCCACCAAACTTGGTATATGTGGCCAGCACCCTAACGACTGAGCTACAGGGAAGGAGCCTCAATAAAAAAAATTTTTTAAATTGTCAAAGGATTTGAAGAGACATTTCCCTGAAGAAATTATAGAAGTGACTGACAAACACATGAAAAGATGCTCAGCAAATCAAAACCACAGTCAGACGCCATCTCCCGCCCATTAAGATGGCCACTCTCAAACAAGCAGAAAATAACAAGCATTGGCAAAGATGTGGAGAAATTGAAATCTTGGGCACTGCCAGTAGCATTGTGATGCACCTTTATGGACAACAACATGGAGAACCTTCAAAAAATTAAAACTAGAGTTCCCATATGATTTAGCAATTCTATTTCTGGATCTATACCCCAAAGAATTGAAAGCACGGTTTCAAGGAGATATTTGCATATCCACATTCATAGCAGCATTATTCACAGTAACCAAAAGGTGGACGGAAAACAGGTGTCCGCTGACAGATAAATGGCTAAGCAAAATGTGTATACAGGCAATGGAATATTATTAGCCTTAAAAAGGAAGGAATCTTGTTACAACGAGGGATGAACTTTGAGGTCATTATGCTAAGTGCAATAGTCCAGTCACAGAAGGACAAATAAGACACACAATTCTATCCATGTGAGGTAGAGAGGAGCGTCATTCAGACAGAAAGTAGAATGATGGTCGCCAGAGTCTGGGTGGAGAAGGAAATAGAAAATTGTTTAATGGGTGTTGAGTTGTAGTTTCGCAAGATGACAAGAGTTCTGAACGTTTTCGAGCAATGACAAGAATGTATTTAACAGTACTGATTTGTACACTTAAAAAGGGTTAGGGTGGTAAACTTTCCGGTATGTGTATTTCACCACCATTTTTAAAAGAATGCAACATATTTTATATAAAACGTGTATTGTGTATATGATAGATTTTTAAGCGTGAAGAATCAGTCATCTCAGATTTTATTTTTGAAATACTACTTTGCAGTCTTTTCCTTGTATGCATATATTTGTAGGGTTATAATTGCAAGACACTTGCATTGTGAGTGCAATTTACCAGAAAAAAGCTTCTTAACCATAACTTTGTTATTAACTTATGAAATAGTGTCATATAAATCCATTTGCTTTTAAACATATATGTAGTTTCAAGAAGTATGATAAAAACATGTTCACACAGTTTTAGACTAATTTTTAACCCAGAGAAGAGCTGCTTTTCTATATATTTATTTCAAAACCTCTTAAAGAGATTTTAATACATATTAAGCCACCATGCTGTGGAACCTGGTTTTAGAGAATTTGCTGTCTTTTGCAATCTGTCATAAACTTGGGCAAAGAGCAAAGTAGAGAAGAATAAAAATGGAAAAGACTGTCATTTTATGCCCAAGTATGAATAAGGAAATTATGAATATGTCTGAGCAATACGATTAGGCCTTTCTACCTGCTACTTTAAAAAAAAAAAAAAAACTTTTAAATTTAATTACGACTAGGCAGTTTGGGATAAATTATATATCCTTCTAATTGTCACCATGATTGGAGCAATTATTATGAATTCAAGAATATTGATCTTGTATTTAGCTTAAAATCTGAATTCTTATTTGAACTTAATATCATCCTTGCATGTTTATTGCATTCTAAATGATACAGGAGACCAAAACAATCTATTCTTTTCCGAAGAACATAACGTGTCTTGAATTGGTTTACCTATTTGCCAGAATTTAGCTGCTTTCAAATAAGGATTTTTAGCCAGATGTCATCTATGGAACTTTTTCATGTTCTAAGAATCAGCATTTAATCTCTGTTTAGCTGAAATTTAGTTAGCGATGTTGACACCTCTGCATCTTAAAACTGGGATTTCTTTGTGGAACACAATTGCTTTCAATCAACTTAATATCCCATCTTGGTCTCTAAGGGACAATAATTGAGTTTAGGCTAGTTTTAAATAGCGATAAGGACAGGGAACACAGATGGGTATTTCATTGATTAACGCTAACCCTGGCCTAAGGCCCCAGTGTCAGGCATTAGATTAGGACATTACGAAGAGAATGACAGAGTTTTGGTACTTTATTCCTCTCAATAACATTCTTTCACATATTAGGTTTATCCCCCCCTAGGTAGCTACTTTCTCATGCAGAAGGCCTTAATCCACTGATGGGACTCTCTCTGCTCTCACTTTGATGCGGCCTCTGTTTACAAGAGTAATGCGGCCTGTGTAAGACAAAGTACTTGGGACAAGGACAACTGAATAAGGTTTTTAGATGCACAGTGATCCGACCTAAAACAAAAGCAGACCCACATCGCAACACACACACAAATCCACCGACACACAAACACCCACAACACCGAGGCTGTTTTGAAATGAAGTTACGATGCTTGCCTCCTGAAGAATCAGACACGAGGATTTCGTCAAGAAGACCCTCTGTTCCTGATCTCCTTGTCTGGCACTTTATCTTTCCTTCACCTTTGACCTTCCTTTCAGCCTCTCTTCAAGGCACCGTGAACCTAAGCCCTTGTGGGGTTCTTTTAGAAGTAGGATTGCTGCCATCCCCTCTGGTGAATTTAAGCAGCTGCTGGAATCAGTGACAAGGTTGGGTACAGATTTGGTATCCTGGCTGGGAAAGAGATTATGGGTCAGTCCCCAGTGCTGAGATACAATAGATTCAAGCGGTTCAGGATTTTTTGGATATCCGAAAAAGATTTCATGAAATTTGTAAAGATCTAACAGTGCATTGCAGATTTCATGTGATCTAAACAGCTTATACTAAGAAAAACTCTCAGTAGTCAGTAAATGGTGTTTTCACAGCTTATGCCATTTTTCCAAGACTGAACTGCTCTGGAATAGTTTAATTTCACCAAAGTATATGGTTGCTGGATGAAGAGTCTCTTGCATTTAAATGCTTTAGCTGCAAAAGAGTATGCTAACTTTAGAGGATCCCATCTCTTACACTGTGGGGACTTAACACTTTTGCTTTAATAAATTTAGACGATCAGATAATGTCTTTTTAATTTGTTAGAGCACTGGCAAGTTAAATTTTAGATTCTGTAAAAAGTCTGATATATAAATGATACATATGATGACTGTATTTTCTTGGCAAGTTATAAGGCTAGATACTATAGAAAATCTGATAAATATACATGCTATACTGTGTATATATTTTTTTCCCATAAAAATAAACAGTACATCAATACTTTTATTTAGTCCTTTGTCACCATCTCAACTTTCTAGAGGGAAAACTTCAAAAGAAAATCTTCTATGGGATTTACCTAGGGTTGAGAGAATTTAAAAATTATATTCTTGCTTACAATGTAATTACAAAGAAAGATGTATTATAATTACATGTTGAATTTGTGAGTTTCTGAAGTTCAAAATACAAATTGGCGAAATCTCCAGCATTTTGATGGAAGTGAATTCAACATAAGCCTTACTGCCTTTCCTTTTTTCTTCTTTCACCTACTTTTCCTCTAATTCCTTTTAATAGAAATCCGTGATGGCATTAAATAACAATCCTTCTTCGTTATAGATAAATAAACAAAAAGTTGGAAAGGTCCATTTATAAAAGATAGAACGTTTGGCATCACCAGTACATGTCCCCTGTCAGAAAGCAAGCCCTCTCGCATCGAATTAGTGCCACTGTTGCCATTAGGGTCACATACACATTAACCTAAGGCCCGCAAGGTGCATCAGCGCTGCCTTAAAGCAGGCTCATCCCATCGAGCAGGAGTTACTTAAGGGCAGTGTCACTTTTTAACTCATCAGAGCTCGTATGTTTTGGAGGCTGGTTTATACTACTCTTTTGACAATTAATTGGCATCCTACTAACTCATTTGTTTGAATTAATTCACTAAACTTCATCAACAACACAACATTATCAAACAGTACACACTAGCCACATACGGGGCTGCAAATCATGAGTTTCCTTCCAAGAAGACCATCTCATCCGAGACAGGACACCAATTACATGAGAGAATAATAAAACTTAAAGAGAATTTATTTTGGGTGGGGGAGACTCCTTTGCCTGGGGTAGAGTGTCATGGCATCATCATAGCTCACAGCAACCTCAAACTCTTGGGCTCACGTGATCCTCTTGCCTTAGCCTTCTGAGTAGCTGGGACGACAGGTGCCTGCCACAACATCTGCCTATATTTTCTTTCATAGAGAAAGGGTCTCACTCTTGCTTAGGTTGGTCTCGAACTCCTGAGCTCAGGTGATCCCCCTGCTTTGGCCTCCCAGAGTGGCTCCTGGCTTATGGCTTATAGGTATGAGCTACCACGACTGGCAAACTTCAAGAGGCCCTTCAAAGACCATCTGATTTTGTAGTCCCCAAATTTTCATCAGTTGAGACCTCTTTTTATTATTCTATCTCTTATGATACCCACACTTTGAAAGATTTAAGAGATCTTATCCATGAGTTTGGTTTCCAATAGACTACAAAATAAATACAAATGATTCAAGAATAGTAAATTTATTGGGAAGGAGGATTCCTAGGGATTTTTATGGCTTCAGTTTGGGAGCATATGATGTCATGCGACCCTGTTATACATATAGCAATGAAGGATCTGACGTCACCTGATTCCCACTCCCCAACCCCTGTAAGATTATAGAATTAGTTTGAAGCAGATTTAAAACTAGGATCTGGGTAGAACTGAATTGCCCAGTCAATGTAATCATAGTTTTTCACAGAAAAAGTGAAAGTGTGGTCATAATTCTTCACTTCTGGAGTAGCAGAATCCTTTTGAAGGAAATGTGTTCTTTGTATACAATTAATCTTTTCTTTCAAATGGTGTTGAGAAACTCCTAATGACTAAATTCTCACACCAACAGTTACGACAAACAAAAGCATTATGGGCTACAGCCTCTTTGACACTTTCACTTTCATCATTATGAAGATTGGCTTTTATGATATTCATATGAGTTTGACCTGAGCCAACAAAAGCCAGGGAAATCGATTAGAGAGGAAAATTCAGCCTTAAATCTCAAGTTCCCCTTGGGTCCACCTACAGCCTCTGGGCAGCCAGGAGCTTGAATGGGGCTCATCTGTGACACAATCCTGAAATAAAATGAGGTGAATGCTGAAGTTCAATCCTTAAAAAAAGAAGAAAAAGAAAAAGTTTCCCTTTGGTCCATTCACGTTACCACCTAAGCTAGGGTTTTCATGCCATTTAAATCTCAAGTGAAAACGAGTCATGATGAGGCAAAAATCTGATATAGAAAACAAGGCAGTTGGCCTGAATTCCTGAGTTAGATTTTTTTTTTTTTTAAGTAATAATTTGCTCATCTCGTGCTGGCAGGTTTGATCTCTTGCATTCTCCGGCAGTCAAGGAAAAGTTAGCTCAAGTTTTGTCCCCTCTGCCATTAACAGATGGCATGCAGATCTAAGCACAGGCTGTGGCTCCTGGGCCACAGGCAAAGGATGAGGGCCGCTCCCCCGTGGACACCCTCAAAAGGCCCTAAGCTTGAGTAGCACAAATGAAAAGGTCTAGTGCTGGTGTTAATTACGCAGAAACCACACAGAAAGTGCTGCCTGTTACTGAGTTGAGAGGTTGGGCAGCTCTTCTTCCCCAGATAAAAGGCTTGATATGAAAACATTTTGAGAGGACAATGAAGGGAAGATTAGCATAATCTTCGGCAGTATCCTCAGTAAGCTGGCCGTGAGTGAGTTGCTT
The DNA here is from genome assembly GCA_963573935.1 of Arctocebus calabarensis. Taxonomy (NCBI): domain Eukaryota; kingdom Metazoa; phylum Chordata; class Mammalia; order Primates; family Lorisidae; genus Arctocebus; species Arctocebus calabarensis. The sequence continues at coordinate 18,967 of CAUYON010047755.1, forward strand.
TCTTCTCATTCCTTCGGCTCTAATGTCTGGATTTAAGGAACGGCATTGTTGAGAGTAGGCTTTGTCCTCGGAGCCTGACAGTTGTGTTGTTCCCGCCTTCATGTGATCATCCCAGTTGCTAGTCTCCTGCTCTCGGGGGAGGGAGACAATGGAAGGAAAGTGAAAAAAAAAAAATCAGATTGGGTTGTTTTCTCTGTAGTTCACTCACAACATTAAACCGCCGTTCTTAAATTTGGTAACAATACCGGGATAGCTGTTAAAATAGTTAGTGAGATGTGTGCAACTCATAAAGCCTCGAGTGTGGGGTTTTCACGAGAAGAATTTCGCCACTTGCACAATGCGGCTTCACGCGGTCCTCTTGGGGACTGGTCCGGTGGCTAATGGACTAGTTTGCTGGCCACTTTGATCCTGGCTGCCCTGTTTTAAGTCTTGCTATGACTGGTTAAGCTCCTGCTCTGTAACCCCGGGGATAACTTGAGGGTTCTGCAAGTCATGAGGCACGGTCCCCAAGATCAAAATATAAAAATAGGTCTGGGGTCAGGAAACTCAACAGGCCCCCGGAAGCTCTTCATGTTTACAGCTGGAGATGGTCTCTTATGTATTTAGAATTCGTCATTAGGATTCTGACAAAGAAGGGCAGTATGGGATTGCTGCAGGGCAGGCTCTTTGAATCCTATTCCTGATTTAAAACAAACAAACAAACAAAAAAACCTAACTTCTGGCTGCTGACAGGAGACAAGACAAGTACAAGGAACGCATTAAAAAGTAGCATTTGTCTACTGGTGGCTGTAGAGGGGTGAGAATGGCTGAGTTTCGAATTTGGGGGAAAATTCTAGAGTTTATTTGTTATAGCAGATGCATTTGGGAATTCACTGGTGGTGTTTAAAAGCCTGGAATGCCTATTAGTATGAATATCTTAAAAACCTGTGTCAGTTTGTTGACCTTTACCAAATTCCACTGTATCCAGCTTTGACTTGGATTCCTTTCTGGATCTAGACATCAGAATCATGTAAGATCATCTCTCCTCATATGAATCATTTTGACTTCCTCTGATTTTCTTTCATCAAGGTAGCTCATGCTGCTCCAGACTATAATCCAAACCAAGGTCAGACACTTGATGCAACCAAGATCAACCGGGCTTGAATCAGTGGTCTGAGGTGGCCATTTTGCCCAGGTATTGACACTAAAGAAGAAAGGAACTTTGCAAGTCACCTGACAGCTATGGTGTTGTGAAACCAAACTATGACTTTAAACCAAGGCCAGACCAAGTTACTGCACCATGAGATTTAATGATTTTGTGGAAGGAGCACTTGAGGTGGAGCCGGACACGCCTGGCAGGTCCCAGCTCTGTGTCTTAATGGCTGGAAGACTAGCCATTGTTCCATTATTGGTGTAACAGTCATCTCAGTGGCAGCACCACAGGTCTGTTGAGAGGATTAAAGAAGGTCGTGTAGTTTAGAGAAATTCAAAAACCGTAAATCTCTTTATCTGCAAAAAGGGGCATTATGATACTTTTTAAAAAGTTTCCCAGTAAACATTTATTCACCTTTCCTGAACACTGACAATGTACCACACTCTATAAGACACAGTCCCCCCCCCACCCAAGGCAGTCACAGTCTACTAGGAGGCAGAAGGAAAAACGTTGCAACAGAGGGTACTCTAAGTTTAAGGAACTCTGTCCCTGCCAGCACGTCTTGGTTAAGAACCTGCCATGCACACTTCACACTGCCCTGTGCTGAGTAGTGTGGTGGTGGTAGTGACTTACCGAGAAGTATGCTAACCTGTTTAGGAAGATAAGATGTATGAGGAACTCCCCTCCACACAAATAAGAAGCAGTAAGAGATAAATGCCAAAGGAACAAAGTGCATAACAAGTGGAGAGGAGACAGCCCTAATTTCTAGAGAAGATGGCATCTGAGTTGGCTAAGTAGGAGAACTCTTTGTACTGTCAGAGACTTCATTCTATCTTCTGAAGGCGTTTAGCTCTGTCTACTCTATATTATAGTCATAATAACTATGGTCATTACTACATCTGCTAATAAGCCCCAGAGACCACGTTCTTATTTTATTCATTTTCTTAAATCTGCCATGATACTTAGCAAATGCCCAGCATAGAGTTGGAACTCAAGGAACATTTGTTCAATGACTGAATATGTGTTAGAAGGGTAATTTAATAGTGTGTAGACAGGGCTATTGGAGACTGTTTTCCATTTGTATAGTCTCAAATCATCATTCTGGTTCACCTCTGTATCCCTCAATGTATCCAGGGATTTTGAGTAAATACATTAATTTTGAGTGAACATCTTTTTCTTTCCAGACTAGCCAAATGCCTTACCCACACCATTTTTTAAAATATCTTTTGAAATCCCACTTCCTTTGGTGGAAGCTTTGCTCCTGGTTGAGGAAAAGGCTCATCTCCCCGGCTCTCTCTCTTGCCCCAGTCCCCAAAGAAAGAGCAAGTTCTGCTGCTTTTTCTGCTTTCCACTACTCAAGGAAAATTCTTCTACGGTTATTATCTTTGACCTTGATCTCAATGATCCACTTTTCCTAGTTGCATCTCTGAAATACTTTAACAATTGACTTATTTTACCTACCTGGATATTTTTATAGTGGGCCAATGTCTCCATCTTGGAGCTTTCTGGCTACACAATGGGTTGACTGGAGATTCTGAGTTCCTAGAAGGCAGTCATTGGGACACATAGTTTATTTGTGATAACATAAGCCTAGTGCTTAATGCAGCTAGAAAATTAAAGGATATACTTCAATAATAAGATAAATCATTTAATAATTCTTCCGTGGTGAGGTGGGGTGGCTCACGCCTGTAATCCCAACACTCTGGGAAGCTGAGGCAGGTGGAGTGCCTGAGCTCCCAAGTTAGAGTAGCCTGAGCAAGAGTGAGACCCTGTCTCTAAAAAATAGCCGGGCGTTGTGGCACCTGTAGTCCCAGCTACTTGAGAGGCTGAGGCAAGAGGATTGCTTGAGCCTAGAAATTTGATGTTGCTGTGAGCTACGATAATGCCATGGCAGTCTAGTGAGGCTGACAAAGTGAGACGCTGTCTCAAAAAAAAAAAAAAATTCTTCCTGAACATTTTTTAAAATGTTAAACTAATGGCATTGCAGTAGCTTGAAACGTTTGATATTTTTGTCTAGTTCCACTTTTGCTTAAAATGTATGATGGCATGGACAGTATAAACAATTAACGCTGTGATATTCTTTTCAAGTACTTCATCTATGAATGGAAAATTGCTGGATTATTTAAGTAAGGTGTAGATGCATGCTTAAATGACATGGTATATTCTAGAGCTACGGTTTGTTGAGATGGTTTGTTATTCCTCTATTTGTTTATTCCTTCAGGTTACTCCATACCACCAAGCGAAAACAGAGTGACAGGCTGGGAATGACTAATGTAAACAACGCATGCCAGCCAGTGGCCTGCGGTGGCTGTGCACTTCAAATTCAGGAAACACTTTTGTTCCAGTGCCCCGGCTCTGCTCTAACAGCATCCGCTCCATCTCGGCCTTTGTTATGCCAATAATATAGAAATGTCTGTCTTCATATTTGTTTCTAGGACATTGTATTATATCAGGTTTTATTTTGTTTTCTAAAAACATTGTAAGTTGCCAGTAACAAATGTCAATATCAGTGGTAAATAATGGCCGTTAAGGTCTGAAACAGTGAACATCTTCAGGGGAGGAGGGGAATGAATATCCAATAAAGATACTTCCAAATTCCTTGCCTGTTCTGAGAAGTATGTGGAGGGGGGATAGGAGCCCTGGGAGGTGTTCCATGACATCAGGTCTGGCCTCAGATACTTACTTCTGGAGATGTGGAAAGTAAACTGATAAGATGGCTGATTGACACTTGATTATGAGGACGAAAGATGGAGTGAAGCGCTAGGAAAGGAAAAGTGAAAAGAAATAGTATTGCAAAAAAGAGGACGCTGGGAGAATCTTTAGACATTTATAAAGAATCTTCTTGGACTCGTTGAGGTGGGTAGCTAAGGATATAGAGTAACTATGGGACACTGTGGGACCATGGTTTTTGGCCTAAAGGCAATGGGGACTGACCACAAGAATTTTGGTTACTGTTAAAAAGAAGTGAATGGCAGCAGGATCAAAACAATACCCTTTAATAGCTGATAAGCAATTTCTGCTTGTCTGGTTTGGGTAATGTGGAAATCCAGCTTCTGAGGGCTGCTCCGGGCAAGGATGTCATAAACTTGTGCACATCGTCAGCTGTGCCCTTACCACACATTATATTTTGGGATTAAGTTTTACCACTCACAATCTCTTGGGGTTATGTTTATACTCAAAATGTGGGTGAGTTTATTAATGTCATTGAATTAAGGGATTAATTAACAGTGGCAGTGCAGCATATTTTAAAAAATTTTAGTAAAGACCTAAATAATATGCTAACTTTACAAAGACTTACAGGCTTACGAGGCGAATGCACTGATCTCCGAGGGCAGAGGCTATCTCTCATTTTTGTACTCTTAGCATGGAGCTCAGGCCAGCACAAAAAGGCACCTGATACGTATCCACTGATTTATATTAAACTTGCCTATTTTGACATTCACAAAATAACTCAGAGGAAAAGTGATCTGAGCGCCCATCTGAATAGCAGTCACTTGCTTTCCTGAACAAGCCACCCAATGCTTACTAATTAATATTTGAATAATTTGGAGCTTACGGCTGGTGAGGACGGGAGAGGAAGAGGTCGTGGTCTTGAAAGCTCCATGTGATCAGAGCTTCTTCTGCCCTATTGTTTGAACTTCTCACCTTTAAATCCATGCATTTGAGTGAAGGTATTGATTTTATACTTGATCTTGGCCCAAAGGTTGAGAAGTGGTAAAGGGATAGATGTTAAGCCACTTTTGTTAAAATGCACATGTACCTAAAATGGGAAATAAATTAATCTGTGTATATCTTGTACATAAAACTAAGTAACAAAGAGCAATTCCTTGAGTGAGCAGGTTCCAGAATGGGTAAGTTTTGTTGGAGGTTATGGATGAGACATGGAGACATAAGGTAAGGTACCATCCACCCTGTAAGCCACAGAGTTAGGCAACTGGGGTACCGCACTGGATAGCAAAAAGGGTTGGCTTTGGATGCTGCATGCCTCAGATTCTGTTTATTCTTTTCGATGCTGTATGATTGTGATGTTGGCCTTGTAACACGAGTTCTCAGAAACTAACAGAATTGTCCCTAATAACCCACCACTTTGGACCTCGCTTTTATGAAATTTTAAAACTTGGGCTTTTCAGGTACAGTAAGAGTGGACGAGTCAGACCAGTGGCCTGTAAACTCTATTCCAGTGAAACTGATTGTGTGGTGTTCTCAGTGATGATGTGTCTTTTTGTTTTGGTGAAATATAATGGGGAAAAAAGCTGTTATAACACCTATTACGATATTTCCAGTGACCCAGCAGGAAGACAAACATTCATGAGAGCGAGATTAGTATGTAGAGACAAAATAGCTGGGCCTAACAAGGGCTGTGGAAAAATGGGGGAAGAGGAGCTAAATGTGTCAATGATGTGCAGATCATAGAGCCTCTATTGGACTTTGGGTTTCCTACTCTTGATGAACTGTTAGCAGTTTGTGGTCCACCCACCTGTGCAAGCACCCAGTGGGAGAGGATATGGGTTGAGCCTCACCCCTGGGCAGTTAGGAGAGTACATCCTCTGAAGATTTAAAAAATTCTGAAGAGTCACCTGAGTGCCTAAAAGCTCTAAGACTCTATTTTCTCCAAACTCACATGGCTCTTGAGGTCCAATGGACTTAAATACCAAAATTGAAAGTGAGTACTTTCTCTACCACAGATCACTTTAGTGTGGAGAAGCAGAGGTAGGAGATCTTGTGAGCAAGTGTTTCTTGAACATTTGTGCAACTCTGTGTTATAAGGAAAGGCAGATGTCACTGCTCTCAGACTAAGGTGTGATATCAGGGACAGGGCGACAGATCTGGCGCCTAGGACAGGTTTAGCATCTCAGGTCTCTATTAAAATCAATACTGTCGCACGAGTAAAATCTCCAGCCTCAATTTCCTCATCTGTGACATTAAGAGAGTTCTAGATGAAATATCTACCTCAATGGACCGTTATGGAGATGAAATGAGAAATATCATACAGCTATAACATTATTTTTGTTTGTAAAACTGATGCACATGAAACAAAAAATGAATACTTTTTATACAGGGTGTATAATTAAAGATGTAATGTAATTGAATACTCTTGTAAGTGTGGTAGGAGAAGGGAACAGGGAGAAGTTGGTGTGGATTGCCGTAGTCGGTGAAGTTTTGGGTTGATTTTCATTGTGCAACCTGCACCTTTTCATTCCTCATCTTCCTGAATATCTTCTTACCCTTGAACAAAGCAGGCTGAGTTAGCTCTGGTTGGCTTTGTTCCCTGACAGTAGTTAAAGCTTCAATTAGGCTGGTATCCATTGAAAATTGACATACCCATTTCTTTTACATATCTGTACAGACACAGAAACGAGTCTGTATTGGGGTTGTGTTTTGGCAGGGTTTGAAGTCATGTTCAAAGATCTTAAAAAAAAAAAAAAATTGAATGACTGAGGACATGGAGTAGAATTCTAACCTTCAGTTTATGCGCCAAATCAAAAACATGCAAAGTTTGTGGTATGTGAGTTTCATCTGATCATTCATACATGAAAGTGTAAAAAGAAAGCCCAGAAATAGGAGTCTTGTCAGTTTGAATGTTAGTTAAATAAGTACATAAGATAAACAGTTCATGGAAGGTTATGCAGCTGAATTTTCAATCAGAATGCACAGTAGATGACACCACTACCATCTCCTGGTAATCGGAGGCTGCTGGAGCTGCTCCTTCTACTACTGATACAGGTGCGTTGTGAGTTTTGATGCTGTAAGCTTTAATGTGTCCAAGTTTTCCTCCCTTGGAATCACTGTTAGTTCAGCCAACTCACACTCCACTTTCCCCCAACTTAACATTGTTGAAGAAGTACTTATCAACACCTAAATTTAGCTAGCCCTCCGTCCCTTGAGATTGTCTCTGTGACAAATTTCCCTCCTTGAATGCTGGAATTGGGTGGTCTTCTTAGACACTTCTTGTCTTAGGGAGAAGAGAGATTAAATCCATAAGCAAAGGTTCCTAGTGGTCAGGGAGTGAGAGAAGAAGCTGAATACTGGGGTGTTATGGAATGAATGTGGGGAATCCTCAGAATTTTTCTAAATAGCAATTTCTGAAACTGTCCTATGCTCTCCACAATCAGGGCAGGGAGTCTGGCTTCCATAGCGTACTTAAGTTCATTGATTTTCAGAATCTTCATGGAGTAGGGCAGTGTGTATAGTGGGTAAAAGCAAGGGCTTGCGAGCAAACACACCTGGGTTTGAATATTGTTTCTGCCGTTTGCCTGCTGCGTGACTCTGGGAATGTCACTTCACCTCCATGACTTTATCATTTCTATTTTATGGAGGAGGCAACGTAAGACCTACCATTAATGGTTCCGTGAGGGGTAGATAATGGGACATTGGGAAGGGGCTTTCAAGAATCACTGCTTGTCCAAATTGGTACTCACAGAATGGCAACTTCTCACCATCGTCTCTGCCGTCATAATCAGTCATGATTGGATAATTCCAGCCGCTGCATTTTCTCACTCTTGACCACTGCTCTGCCCACATTATTGTCAGGAACCCCGTTTCCTAGGAATGCATCCATGCTGATATCAGAGGGTACTCACAGAGGTCTCAGGTACTCACTGGACAGTGGCCTCATTCAGTTAAATCCTCATCCCTACCTCTGCCTGTTCTACTCTTACCTACCCAGTCATTTGTGTCTGCTTTTTTGCCCACTCAGCATAGTTTTTAAAAATTTTCTTGATATGCAATATTTGACGTATTTATGGGGTACCTATAATATCTTGTTATATGCTTAGAACTTTAATGATCAAGTCAAGATCCATAGGTATCCATCACCTGGAGCATGTGTCTTTTCTACACGCTGGGAATATCTCAAGTCATCTCTTCTAGCTGTTTTGAAATATACAGTACATTGTGGTTAGCTACAGTGACCCTACCGTGTTATCAACATTAGAACTTAGAACATCCTTCTATCTCATTGCATGCTTGTAGCTGTTAACCAACCCTTCTTCATCTACTCCTCCTTCATACACACATACACCACTCCCAGCCCTGGGTCACTCACCTTCTGCTCTCTGACTCCAAGAAACCCACTTTGTCTTTAGCTCCCAAATCTGAGTTAGAACAGGTAACATTTGTCTTTCTGTGCCTGGCTTATTTCGCTTAGCATCATGACCTCCAGTTTCATTCATGTTGCCACAAAGGACAGGATTTTATTCTTTTTCATGGCTAAATAGTATTCCATTGTATATATATCTCACATTTTCCTTATCCATTTGTCTGCAGATGAACCATATCTTTGCAATTATGAATGGGGCTGCAATAAACATGGGAGTGAAGGTAATCCTTTCCTCTCCTTTTCACAAATAACCAATAGTGGAATAACTGGATCATATGGTGGTTCTGCTTTTACTTTGTTGAGAAATCACTGTATAGTTTTCCAAGGTGGCTGTACTAATTTACATTCCCACCAACAGTGTGTAAGAGTTCACTTTTCTCCACATCCTCATCAGCATCTATTATTTTTTGTCTTTTTGATGATAACCATTCTAACTGGAGTAAGATGACATCTTTGTGGTTTTGACTTACATCTCCCTGATGATTAGTGATGCTGAGCATTTTTTTCAGATACAAGTTGGCCATTCCTATGTCTTCTTTTTAAAATTATTTTATTATTATTATTTTTTAATTTATATGTCTTCTTTTGAGAAATGTCTACTCAGATTCTTTGCTCATGTTTTAATGGTATTTTTGTTTGCTTTTGCTGTTGGATTGTTTGAGTTCCTTATATATTAGTCCCTTGTCAGACAAGTAGTTTGCAAATATTTTCTCCCATTCAACAGGTTGTTTCATCACTCTGTTGATTGTTGTGCAGAAGTTTTTGAGTTTAATATAGTCCTGTTGCTATCTTTTTGTTTTTGTTGTGTTTCTGGGATCTTAGCTATAAATTCTTTGCCGAGATCAATGTCCTAAAGTGTTTCCGTTAGTTTTCTACTAGTATTTTATAGTTTCCCCTAAGTTGTCTACTAGTGCTTTGTAGTACTTCATAGTTTATACATTTAAGCATTTAATCCATGTTGAGTTGATGTTTTATATATGAGGAGAAATCAGGGCCTAATTTTATTGTTCAAATACTAAGTTTTCTGAGTTTTCTGTTAATTGAAAGAGATATTCTTTTCCCATTGTGTGTTCTTAGCACCTTTGTCAAAAATCAGTTGCCTATAATTCCACAGGTTTATTTCTAGATTCTTTATTCTGTTCCGTTGGTCTATGAATCTGTTTTTAATACCAATACCATGTTGTTTTAGTTACTATAGTATTGTGATACATTTTGAAGTCTGGTAGTATGATGTCTTCAACTTTGTTCTTTTTGGTTTGGTTATTTGGTTGCATATGAATTTCAGGATTGCTGTTTCTCTTTCTGTTTAAAATGTCACTGGTATTTTGATAGAGATTACATTGAATTTGTAAATTGTTTTGGTAAACAGAAAATCATGACATCTGGAAAGAGGGACAATGTGAGTTCCTCTTTTTCAATTTGAATGCCTTTTATTTCTTTTTCTTGCATGATTACTGTGGCTAGGACTTCCAGTACTATGTTGAATAGAGGTGGTGAAAGTGGGCATCTTTGTTTAGTTCCAGTTCTTAGAACAAAGGCTTTCAGCTTTTTCTAATTTGGTGTGTTGTTAATGGTGGGTTTGTCATATAAGGACTAATTATGTTGAAGTATGTTCCTACTATGCCTAGTTTGTTGAGAATTTTTATAATGGAGGGATATTGAATTTTACCAAATGCCTTCTCTGTGTCTATTGAGGCGATTGTGTAATTTTTGTCTTTTGTTTTGTTGACGTGATGAGTCGTGTTTATTGATTTTCACTCACCATAACGTTTTTGAGGTTCATCCATGTTCTTATATTTAATAGAAGAGTTGTTCATTCCTTTTCATTATATCCATAGTATTTCATTCTATGGATATGCCACATTTTGTTTACCCATTTCTCAATTGCTGGACATTTAGGTTATTTCTAGTTTTTGTCTATTATAAATAATGTTACTATGAACATTCATGCTTTATGAGCATGTACATTTCAATTTGTCTTTGGTAGGTGCTGAGGAGTGGAATTGCTGGATCCTATGGTAGATTTGTATTTAGCTGAAAAACAAAACAAAACAAAACACCTGCTAGATTGTTTTCCAAAGTAGCTCTATCATCGCATATTCCCAGTAGCGAAGTATGGGGTTCCAGCTTCTTTACATCCTTGCTAACATTTGGCAATGTTACACTTTTTGACTATAGCCATTCTGATGAATGTGTGGTGGTATCTCATTGTAGTTTTATTTGGTATTTAATGATGTTGAACATCTTTTTATGTGCTTATTGGTCATTTGTGTTTCTCCTTTCGTGAAATGTCTATTCAAATCTTTTTCCCATTTTAAAATTGATTATTTTAGTATTTTTGTTATTGAGTTGTTAGAGTTCTTCATATTTTCCAAGTGAAAGTCTTTTATCAGCAATAGCATTTACAGATATCATCTGCCTCTCTGTAACTTGACTTTTCATTTCATTAATGGAGTCCTTAGGAGAGCAAACGATTTCAATTTTGGTAATGTCTAATTTATCAACTATTTTCTTGAATGAATCTTGCTTTTGGTACTGTATTTTTGAAAGCTCTGCCTACCTCACATTTACAAAGATGTGCTCCTATGTTTTCTTTATGAAGTTCTAGTCTTAATTCTTATATTTAGATCTGTAATTCATTTAAAATTAATTTTTGTGTACCATGTGAGATAAAACTGTAAGTTTTCTTCCTCTTTCTCTTCTTTTTTGTTTTCCAAAGGATAAAAGTTCTTTTGAGCATATGGGTAGCCAATTGTTCTAGTACTAATTTTTGAACAGACTATTCCATCCCTATTAAATGGTCCTGCTGACAGTAGATATGAGGGTGTATATCTGGACTCCATTCTTTTCTACTGATCTGTCTAAAACTATGCTAACTTCATGGTAAGTTTTGAAACCAGATAATGTAAGTCCTTTAACTTTGTTCTGCTTATTCAAAGTTGTCTCTAACCTTTGTTCTTTGTATTTCTATTTAAATTAAGATTGTCAATTTCTACAAAGTTCCTGTTGGGATTTTGATTTTGATTATATTAATTTATAGATTAATTTGGGGAGAATTGCCATGTCAGCGATATTGAGTGTTCTAATTCATGCAAATGGTATCTCTCTCCATTTGTTTAACTCTACTAATTTTTTTTTAGTAATATATTTTAGTTCTCAGATGTTCCCACTATTTGTTAAATATATTTCTAAATAATTTATTCCTTTTGATGCTGTTGTGAATGAAATTGTTTTTGTAAGTTTTAAAATTGTTGCTGGTATATAGAACATACTTGTTTTTGTATGTTGCTCTCCTATCCTATGACCTTGAAAAATTTCTGATTATTTCAAGTAGATTTTTAAAATAAGTTTCTTAGATTTTTCTATACAAAAATCACATCATCTGTGAAAAAAGATAGATTTACTTCTTTCATTCCAATGAGACTTTTCTTTCCCTTGCCTAACTGCACTACAATTTTTTTTTTTTTTTTGAGACAGAGCCTCAAGCTGTCACCCTGAGTAGAGTGCCGTGGCATCACAGCTCACAGCAACCTCCAATTCCTGGGCTCAAGCGAGTCTCTTGCCTCCGCTTCCCAAGTAGCTGGGACTACAGGTGTCCGCCACAACACCCGGCCATTTTTTGGTTGCAGCCGTCAACCAAAAAATGTTGTTTGGCGGGCGCAGACTGGATTTGAACCCGCCAGCTCAGGTGTACGTGGCTGGCGCCTTAGCCTGTTGAGCCACAGGTGCTAAGCCTGCACTACAATTTTAAATAGAAATGTTAAGAGTAAACATCCTTGCCTTGTTCCTGATCTTAAGGGGGAAAAGCATTAGTCTTTTACCAATAAGGGTGATTTAACTGTAGGTTTTTCATAGATGTCTTTTGTAGGATCATGGAAGTATCCTATGTATAGTTTATTTGAAGGTTTTTTAAATTTTTTTTAATTTTTCAACATGTATTGAGTTTTGTTATATATTTTTCCTGTGTCAATTTAAATGATCACATATTTTTTATTCTTTATTTTATTAATATGATGTATTACATTAATTAATCTTTGGATCTTAAACCTTTCTTTGGAAGACTTCTACTTCTTCTACTTCTCCTAGTGTATAATGTTTTTTATGTGTTGCTGATATGTGCTAATATTTTTGAACATCATGAAAAATATTGGTATATAGTTTATTTTTGTTGTTATATCTTTGTCTGACTTTTGTATTAGGGCAATATTAGTGCCATAAAATAAGTTAAAAAGTTTCTGCTCTATTTTCTGTAGGGATTGATATTATTTCTTCTTTAAATGTTTTTAGAACTTAACCAGTGAAATCTTCTGGTCTTCTGGGGAGGGAGGAGTAAAGATTCTTAAATTTTTTATTCATGTTCTTTGTTTATAGGAGTTGTATAAATGTAAAGATTCAGCTATCCTATTTTTCTCAAGACAGTTTTATTTATATTCTAGGAATTTGTCTATTTCATCTAGTTTGTCTAATTTCTTGGAATAAAGTTTTCTCCTATAATCTTTCTGATTCTGTCATGTTTACATTCTCTCCTTGTTCATTCCTAATTTTAGTAATTTGTGTCATCTGTCTAATTCTTTGATCAATCTGTCTAAAGGTTTGTCAATTTTGTTGATGTTTTTTCGTTTTTGGCCAGGACCGGGTTTGAACCTGCCACCTCTGGTATATGGGGCTGGCGCCCTACTCCTTTGAGTCACAAGAGGCACCCTTGTTGATGTTTTTACAAAGAACCAACTTTTAGTTTCTTCCTTTCTTTCCTATTTTATGAATTTCTTCTCTGATAATTAATACTTCCTTTTTGTGTGTGTGATTTCATTTACAGTCTGTTGCAATTTCTTTTCAGCCTGAAGGACTTCCTTTGCTATTTCTTACAGGGGAAATCTGCTAATAATAAACTCTCTCAGTCGTGTTCATCTTGGAGTGTCTTCATTTTTCTGTCATTTTGAAGGATAGTTTCATTGGATGTAAAATATTTGGTTGAATTTTATTCCCTTTCAGAAGTTTAAATCTTTTATTTTAATGCCTACTGACCTATATTGTTTCTAATGAGAAGTGTGCTATTAATTGAATTGTTGATCCCTTGTACATAAGTTCTTTTTCTTTCACTGCTTTTAAGATTTTCAGTGATCTTTGTCTTTGATTTTCAGTAGTTTGAGTCTGATGTGTCTAGGTGTACATCTCTTTGTATTGTTCCTATTTGGAACTTGTTGCGTTTCTTAAATATGTAGATTAATGTTTTCTTAGAAATTTGGGGATTTTTTAGGTATTATTTCTTTACATATTTTTCTGTCTTTTTTGCTCTTTCTAGACCTTCCATTACCCATACATTGGTAATCTTGATATTCCACTGATCTCTGAGATTCTGTTCATTTATCTTTAATCTTTGAACAGAACAGAGTTCTGTAGATTGTACAGTTTCCATTGATCTACCTTTGAGTTTACTGATTCTTCTGCCATCTCAAATTTCCTACTGAGCTTATGTAATGACTTTTTCATTTTGGTTATTATACTTTTCAGCTCTAGAATTTTTATTTTGTTCTTTTTTGTAGTTTCTACTTCTCTATTGAGGTTCTGTATTTGTTGAGTCATTGTTACTATGCTTTCCTTTAATTCTGTGAATGGAGATACTTTAAATTCTTTAAATGTATTTGTGATACCTACTTTGAAGACTTTGTCACAATCAAGGGTTTTATTTCCTCTTTGTCATTCGTTAACAGTAAAATGCAACCTATTTCTTCTTGTTATTCTAAATATATATAGCTTTATAATTTTATTTCATTAACATAATCCTTTCCCAAGCTTCTCTTTAGGCATTTAAATTTTTAATACCATTTTTACTAAACAAATTGATTCTTGTCTTTAACTCTGTTTATTGCCCTCTTCTCTTCTCTTTTAAAAATCTGATCTCACCATAGAGTTCCCTGTGAAACTCTTATAGTCTATATTCACAAGGACTTCTTATTTTGCAAGAAACAAACAACAAAATTCAAATTTATTTAAACAATAAGGCAAATTTCTTAGCTTATGTAAGTAACACGTATCAGGGAAAAGCTTCAGGTGTCGGTTGAAGCTAGGACTTAGTTTCTTTCCCTCTACATCTTGGTTCTCTTTCCTTCATTCTATTTCTAAATCTCAAGAAAGCTTTCCCTTCATAGTTGGAATATGGTTTTTGGTAAATTCTTTTTTTTTTTGAGACAGAATCTCACTTTGTTGGTAGAGTGCCATGGTGTCATGGCTCACAACAACCTTAAACTCTTAGGCTCAAGCAATTCTCTTTCCTCGGCCTCTCTGGTAGCTGGGACTGCATGTGCCCACCACAAGGCCTGGCTACTTTTAGAGACAAAGGCTCGCTCTGGCTCAGGCTGGTCTCACATCTGAGAGCTCAGGCAATCCACCTGCCTCGGCCTCCCAGAGTGCTAGCATTACAGGTGTGAGTGAGCCACTGTGTCCAGCCTTGGTTTTGGTAAATTCTGATGCTACATCCCTTCTTTTTCATTTCATATAGTTATTTATTTAGAGGAAGGAAAAGGTTTCTTTTGATAATTCTGTGGAAGGATAAAGATTTTCTTAGACAAAAATCTTAGAAAACAATGTTTTATATCTTATTGCTTCTAATTGGGTTAATGTCATCTTTTAACACTAGGAAGAGCTTACTTTGGAATCTTAGTTCACAATCTAAAATGAGGGAGAGTTGAAATTCATAAATGAAAACAAAAGTATTGTTGTCATGGGAAGGATTGGATTGAGATGCTGGATCTCTGTTTTTTTTTTTTTAACTTCTCATTTTTTTCTTAGTGGCATGAAGGATCTATTTGAAGATATTCCCAGTCCTCTTATATTATCCTTGTTTTTAAGTTTCTAATTACCCTCTCTGGGGATCATGTGATGGAGTCATGTTTCTTTTCTGTGGGACTTAAAACGTGTCTCCACCTTCTCAAAGCATGGAGTATTTGGGAGGGGGTGTTTTATCAAATCTTCCTTCTTTTTTCTGTTATGGGCTCTAATTGCATGCTGTTACTCAGTTGTTGTGTATTATAATTCTTTTTAGATGAACTGTTTCTCTTGTTTCTCAGTCTGAATTCTGAAATAGAAAATTGTGAGTAAAGTGAACTAAGAACATACAGAATTAGTATTTTTCAGTTGAAATGACTTTTAGGTTGGGCACATTGGCTCACCCCATTTCTACTAAAGTAATAGAAAAACTAGCTAGGCCTTGTGGCAGGTGCCTAAAGTCCAAGCTACTCAGGATGTTGAGGCAAGAGGGTTGCAGCCCAGGAAGTTGAGGTTCTTGTGAGCTATGATGCCATAGCACTCTAACCAGGGTGACAGGTACAGAGTGAGACTCTGTCTCAAAAAAAAAAAAAAAAAAAAAAAGAAAGAAAAAGAAGAAAGGACTTTGAGCAAATGTCCTTGATTTTCCTTTTATCTTTTTATCATCCTCCAAAACAACACCTTCTTCCCTTTTTATCTGAGTGTATTTTAATATATTTTCCAAGTTGGGGCCATTACTAAAGACCAGAATGGGGCCAGAGTTCCCAGAGATTGATCAGGATGGTGTGTGTGTGCATGCATACCTATTTCAAAGCTGGAATGAGTAGTAGTTACCAATCAAAGAAGAGAAATATTCAGAGGTGAGATATCTAGGAAGTTAATATCTAGGAAGTAGCAGGCAGAATAGGAGCAGGGTGATAGGTTGAAGGATAAGCCTAAAGACCGAAGAGGAGAAGGAACCAGTAGTTGGAAATGACACAGCAGTAGGACTCAAGATGAGAATTATGGTACTTAGTCATTTTTTGAGGGTCATTCAATTAACAAATGTTTACTGAGAATTTAATATAATGGCTAACATTTATTAAGTTCTTCGTGCCATGTACTCTGCTAAACACTTTATTTGATCCCTACATCAACCTTGTTAACCCTATTTTACAAAGAGAAAACAGGCTTTAGAGATTTCAAATAAACTTATTTCCCAATTTCAGTTTGTGAGTCAGGATTCAAGTACAGGATTTCTAGTTTTAGAGCACATTTTCATTCTTTCTTTTTTTTTTTTTTTTTTGAGACAGAGTCTCACTTTGTTGCCCTTGGTAGAGTGCCATGGCTCATAGCTCATAACAACCTCAAATTCTTGGGCATAAGCAATTCTCTTGGCTCAACCTCCTAGTAGCCGGGACTACAGGCACCAGCCACAATGCCTGACAATAGGGTCTCACTCTTGCTCAGGCTGGTCTCAAACTGGTGAGCTCAGGCAATCCACTTGCCTTGGCCTTCCAGAGTGCTAGGACTATAGGTCCTATAGAGCCACCACACCCAGCCTACAGCACATTTTCTTAGCAACTGCTGTACTGAATTCTAGACTCTGGGTTGTGGTGGTGAGGGTGGCAGACACAGCCCTTATCCTCATGGGAGGGGAGTCCATTCTCTAGTCCATTCTCAGTGGAGCACTTGGCTGGGGATTAATGTTCCAACCATGAGAGTCCGCTGTCACACAGCTCTGTCCGAAATTTGCCTTCACATAGTTACAAACATCCATTATAAAGAAATTCTAATTTTTAAAGAATTGACATTTGAGGCTCAGTGTCTGTGGCTAAGTGGCTAGGGCACCGGCCACATACACCGGAGCGGTGGGTTCAATCCAGCCCAGGCCTGCCAAACAGCATTGACCACTACAACCAAAAATATAGCTAGCGTTGTGGCAGGTGCCTGTAGTCCCAGTTACTAGGGAGGCTAAGGCAAGAGAATATCTTAAGCCCAAGAGTTGGAGGTTGCTGTAAGCTGTGACACCATGGCCCTCTACTGAGGGCAACAAACTGAGACTCTGTCTCAAAAATAAATAAATAAATAAATAAATAAATTGACATTTGAGTTGTTTCAGTAGGGTTAGATGTTGGCATGCAGAAGCTTACCAGGTGGCTAAGTTGCTGTTGCTAATCAGGATGAAAAAAGGCTTTTGAGGAAAAAAGTTAACATAGGAAAAAACCTTCTTTCTCCAAAATTTAGATTAAAGAATTAAAAGTCACTACAATAGAAAGGGGAAAGGTAACAGGAAAATCTTGGCTATACCTGATATATGTACTCTTATAAATAGGGCAGGAAAACTTTTCTAATGCTGTTGTTTTTTTTTTTAAATTTAAGCCATAAGTTGAATTGAACAAGCCTTTTGTATCTTTTTTATTTTTTGAGACAGAGTCTCAAGCTGTCAACCTGTGTAGAGTGCCATGGCAACACCAACTCTTGGGTTCAAGGGATCTTCTTGCCTCAGTTTTTCTTTTTTGTATTTTTAGTAGAGACAGGGGTCTCGCTCTGGCTCAGGCTGATCTTAAACTCATGCCTCCCAGAGTGCTACGATTACAGGTGTGTGCCACCACTCCTGGCCAAGCCTTTTGTATCTTAAACTTGAATGCCTTTAGTATGACAATTATAAACACACCTTTCACCAGTATAATTTTTTTTCTTATGTGCTATTTGGCAAAAAGAAGTTTTGCAAAATTCCATTACATTGTTATATAATCATATTATAGATTTGTTTCTCCTACTTTAACTTAAATGTAACTCCAGAAAGGAAGCATGTTCCTGGCTTTTCAGGGATCCTGGCTGTTAGTACATTTCCTGAGTTTTGGAGTTTGAGGCTATGAATAGGAGGGTATAGAACAGAACAGGACAAATGTGACCCCCTAGGGAGATGCTCTTTTTCCTGCTTTGTTCACCACAGTATCTACCAGGCCTCGGGCAGTGCCTGGCCTATAAATGAATGAGTGGCTCTTGGCAATGAACTAAGGCTAAGGAAAGACAGCAGAAAGAGCAATTTACTCAGCCTAGAAGCTGAGACAAGGCAACCAAAGGTGGTGGGAGCTTTTGGGCTTGAGTCAGAAAAGTCTTTTCAGGGTAGAAACATTTAGGCAGAGCCAGCTGTGCAAGGCAGATTGTCCTGCTGGCAGGGCCCCTCCTCTGTGCTCCTGCAGGGTTCTGAGCATGTCTGTATTATGACTCGTATTGCACAGCAGTTCTCCTTACTCGGGTAGGAAATGCCTTAGTCATGACACCCTGGCAACCTTGTGTATTTCCACATGGGTCTGCATCTGGCAGAGTGCCCTGTGGTTCCTCTTGGCATCCTGGGAGATGAGTGTGGGCAGGAGCCACCCCAGAGGTGTTTCTCTTGTCTGGTGGGAGTCTGCGGTGGGTCACGTCCTCATTCCCTCCTGGTTTTAGGAGCACACAGTGCTTTCCACACCCTTTCTGGCCCCCTGCCCTCAGCACGACTATAGGCCTCTCTGTAAGTCTGTCTCTCGCCTGTGGATTCAGTTGGTTGCTCCACTGAAGCCACCCACCAACCTTGCTATCTGTGTCTGGGCCCAGCTCCGTGCCATCCCGTGGGACCACGGCTGTGGGGATTGGGGATGGGCTGACACTGTGCTAAATGTGCTCTGGCTGTCTGTCCAAACAAACCAATGTCTGAACGCCTTGGGTCTTGTTGCCTCCTTACCATGGCAATCTAGGGAAGTGGCCCAGCAGTGGCTGCTGCTTGGTGACTGCTTGCTCATTCAACAACTTGTCTGTCCCTGCCACTAGCCCTGAGCTCGCCTATATTCTCAGCACTTACCAAAGGGTTTTGCACAATTGCCTAATAAGTGATTTTTGACAGAATCGATGCAGTAATCAATGATTAAGAAGTGAGCACACCAGCAAGTTCCTTGTGTCTGGGCTGGAGGAAGAGCTTAGGGATGGGGGCTGGAGGATATAGCACTGGGGCTGGGATGCATACCATGCTCTGGGTCAGGCCAGGCAGGGCCCTGAAGCCTTGAAAGGGAGAGAACAGCATGGCTTCTCTGTCTTCTCAGAAACTCTAGTTGCAGTGCTGACGTTGAAATTAGGCACACTAATTCAGAAACTATGCATTCAGCGTGTCACTGTTCATCTACGAGTTTCACATTAGAATTGAGCACATTGGACGCTTGCTTTTCCATCCTTGTGATAGTTTGGGGAAGATGTTCTCTAAATCCATCCAGGTAAATACAAAAGATGTAAAGTCTCCCTATTTCTTTGTGGTTGAATAGTTCTCCGTGGTATACGTATACAGTCTATTTATCCATTTGTGAGTTGATGGCCACTTAATTAAGTTTAAGAGGCAGGGAAGGGAAGGGAGGGAAGGTGCAGGGGGAGGAGGGCGAGGGACACGCTCCTGTAACGCACGATGTGGGGATATACGGCTCCGGGGTGAGGGGCTCAACTACAACTTGAACTTTACCTAACAGATGCAAACATTGTAACCTAATGATATGTGCCCGTATATTAATCTGAGATTAAAAAAAAAAAGAAACTGTTCAGGTGAGGGATGATGAAGATCTAAATTCAGAGCACAGCAGTGAGATTAGACTCGAGGAACTAGATGAGGAAGGGTTTTGTTTTTTTTATTTCTTTTCTTCTCTTCGATTGAAGCAATAGAAGTGGTGCTGATTTGATAGGAAAGACACACACAGAACCTAAAGATAAATGTAATTTCATAGATTTTATGTTGACATATAAGTTTTATGATATTACAAAGTTAATTTTATATTTGAATAATTAGGTGTTCAACATACTGAACTGTTCTATTTTAAAATCTGGATTATACATTTCTGGGGTTGCCAAGATGTTTAATCATTGCTCAAATGTTAAAGTACAAAATTTGCTATTGGATGCTTCTAGATTATATGCACCTGAGGATAGGAACCATGCATTACTTATAATTTTATATTATTTGTACCACCCAGCATGGGATTGGACCCACAGTAGTTGTTTAATACATATTTAATGAATGATCAATTCACCATTTAATTATATGAAAGTCTGATCTAAAAATATCCAGATTTAAAAAAGAGTAAGCCACAAAAATAAAAGTAATGTAAGTACAGATGTCACACTGCACAAAGGCTTTCATCTTTATTTTTATCTCCTCGAATAACACTTAAAATGTACCCAATCTGTTCTCAAACATATCATAGGCAATTCAGACATAAATGAGAGAAAAAGGATCTCTTTCCTTTAGGAGGGAAAGAGACATTTAGTTAGAGTCAAGACATACCCTTAGGTGGAACTGCTGAATGACAAAACAGAAGGAATCTTACTGCGTGCTGAAGGATCTCTAAGGGGAAAAGATCCTTGCGGAATGGTTTCTCAGGAAGAGGTTTTGCCAAAGTATGGAACCTTGCAATATTTTCATTGAACTAAGTTTGGCAGTGATTATAGATTTTCTCTTTTATTTTAGAGAAAAGTAAAAAGGCCTCTTAGGAGAAGGGAACACATGAGCAAGTATCCACAGAAGGTCAGAAGAGGGGAAAGTGGCAGAGGCCAAACTTCATAGCTAGATACACTGAGCTGTCTAAGGGAGAAGCAGCGGAGAGCTACGCACTTAAAAACTACCACTAAAAATAAGTGTGTGGTGTCTTTACTGATTTGTAGTATTTTTACAGTCATGTCAGTTACTGAGGGTAGATGCAATTTATGCCATTTAAGAATCTCCTAGAAGAGATTATTTAACTCACCATTGGGTGTCAAGTAAATGAAATCTTATTCAATGACCATTTAAAACTAATAAACCATTTTCTAGTAATTATAATATAGTGTCAGGAATCTCAGAACACTTCACCTCCCATTGTGAGCATCAAAAGTTGGTACCTGTATCCCCTTGCCTTGAAAGAATAGTTTTAGTAAAGAACATTGTCTTTTTTTTTCTTTTGAGACAGAGTCTCACTATGTCACCCTCGGTAGAGCACCGTTATGTCACAGCTCACAGCAACCTCGAACTCTTGGGCTTAAATGATTCTCTTGCCTCAGCCTCCCAAGTAGCTGGGACTACAGGTGCCTGCCACAGTGCTTTGCTATTTTTAGAGTGAGGTCTTGCTCTTCCTCAAGCTGATATTGAACTTGTCTCAGGAAATCCACCCATTCTTGGCCTTCCAGAGTGCTGGGATTACAGGCACCGTGCCTAGCCTTAAAAAAAATTGTCTTTGTTTTAGGAACGTGTTCAGGTAGTAGCCAGACTAGTTAACTTCTCACTGTTGATTTCCTCATCTTTATAATGGACTACCGATAACATAAACCTCTTGACCTTTCCTCCAGTCCGATAAACATTTTTCTTCTATTTTATTCAATGGTCCCATCCCAAATAAATAGATTATTATGAGCCATCTGAGGCACAAATGTATTGTATTTTTGTGTCGCTGATACGGTTTACATTCCTGATAAATACCTGTGCTGACGGATTAACAAAAAGTCTTCTCTCTTCCACTCTCTCTCTGTGGAGGCAACAGACACACCCAGATAACTGTCCTTCTGGACTCTTTTAAAATGAGTGTAGTATTTGTAAAAAGTGTATAGGCAGCAAAACAAGGTGATGACTGGTAGTAAAATTGCAAATTATGTAGGGACTCTGTTTTATGTATGATATATTTGTTAATATGTAGAACAAATACTTATTTCTGAAAAGCACATCAGCCTTCTGTATATAATGTAGAACAATTAAATACACATGACTAAACACTAGTTCATGGTAGCAGTGAGCTTGGTATTACTGTTAGTTTCGGGCACATAGATACAAGGGCTCTAGTTTTTAACATTCAACGAGAGATTCCAAATCTGCTTATCTCCTAATCGGTACAAGTACACAGAAATACAGGACGCTGTCAAGTTGGTCTGTGGTGCATTTAAATCTTGAGGTGGCTGGAGGGTCTGAGCTGGAAGAAGCAGAAAATTTCTCATCCGTCTTTCCCCTTTAATTGTGACCACTCACCCTGGGGAGGCCAGTACTGGCCTGAAGGTGGCCCATGCCAGGCAATTTCCACACAAAGAGTGTTTGTTGTTTCAAATCCCTGCTAGACTAGGTTCCTAATTTTCTTGTATCTCGCTTAGAATTGTAATCATGAGCTCAGCACTTGTCACGATGGACCACATCAGGTGTATCTTACAGTTATTTGAAATACTCCAAAAGGATATGTTAAAAAATACTTAACAATGGGTTGGTTGCTCTAGCAACAAAGCAGCAAAGGGGAGAGGTAATTAGTCCTGGAACTTTGCTTTCAAAACTTGGCTTTAAGTCGCTACCAGTAGCAGGTATTTAAATGCATCGAAATAAACCTTGGAAATCATTCTGATTTTCAATTGGAATTCAGGAAGTGTTAGTCACGATTTTTGTGTACAAGAAGAAAAATTTTACTGGCGTTCAGCCCAAAGAAGTAACTATGGATACTAGATTACTGGATACCAAATGAAATAGGCACGAACTGGACATGAGTTTTGAAAAATCAAATATTTTTGTGACACTTCTTGCTGGCTTGCTTAGTAATACAGAAATGCAACTTCTTCAGTCCAAATTTTAGTAGAACTTCATTGGGTCCTCAGAAACGTTCACCTCTGAGGTTCTGAATATCTTCCCCCAGATGTGGACAATAACATTTCAATTTCAGAAATGGTTTGAAATAGATTGACTATGGAATCTGACAATCAACAGGAGAGGCTGATATTATTTGATGTGGACTTTGTAACACTGAGGCTAGTTTCATAAAAAGACTTTTGGCCTCAGGAACTTCTAATAATGTGAAATGGTGCCCGGGTTTCCCTTCCTGGGTCCTGAGGTCTCTCTGTTCCCTTTGTCGCCTTTTCCTTTCCTGGCGTCATTACCAGGACGTAGTTCATTTCAGTAGTGACTTAAGTCAGCTAAGTCTGACATCTTAAGATGTTCACTTTTGTGCCCAGCAGTATATTACACAGTGTGGGAGTAAAAAGTAAAAAGAATAAATTCTATCTTAAAAATAGTTGAAAATACCCTTTAATCTTAAAAATACTCCTTAAGGAATTTATAGTATGGCAGAGGAGCAAGAAATGCATGTAACAAATTCTAATTCATAAAACTAAAAAATTGGTGAAGGAAACGGATGTGAGCTGAGGTTGGCACAGGTCAGTCACTGTGACAAGAACAAAGGTGTGAGGTCCGGTTGTGTTGGAAGAAAAGTGTAATTGTACAGACCCTGTCTTACTTACTGTGTCACAGTACAGTGCCCCGTCTGACCTACTGTGTCACAGTACAATGCCATGTTTCACCTACTGTGTCACGGTACAGTGCCCCACCTCACCTACTGTGTACAGTACAGAGCCCCATCTGACCTACTGTCTCACGGTACAGTGCCCCGTCTCACCTACTGTGTACAGTACAGAGCCCTGTCTCACCTGCTATGTCACAGTACAGTGACCCACCTCACCTGCTGTGTCATGGTACAGTGCCCCGCCTCACCTGCTGTGTCACGGTACAGTGCCATATCTCACCTGCTGTGTCAGGGTACAGTGCCGTGTCTGACCTGCTGTGTCACGGTACAGTGACCGGCCTCACCTGCTGTGTCACGGTACAGTGCCATATCTAACCTGCTGTGTCACGGTACAGTGCCCCGCCTCACCTGCTGTGTCACGGTTCAGTGCCCCACCTCACCTGCTGTGTCA
>CAUYON010047756.1:0-11055 GCA_963573935.1 Arctocebus calabarensis
TTTTTTGAGACAGAGCCTCAAGCTGTCACCCTGGATAGAGTTCCATGGCATCACAGCTCATAGCAACCTCCAATTCCTGGGCTCAAGCGAGTCTCTTGCCTTTGCCTCCCAAGTCGCTGGGACTACAGGCGCCCGCCACAATGCCCGGCCATTTTTTGGTTGCAGCCGTCATTGTTGTTTGGCGGGTCCTGGGGCTGGATTCGAACCTGCCAGCTCAGGTGTACGTGGCTGGCGCCTTAGCCTGTTGAGCCACAGGCGCCAAGCCTGCACTAATCATTTTTAAAAACCGTTTGAAGTCTTTTGCCCCCAAACAGATTCACGTTCTAAATTTTTTTTTTTTTTTTTGTAGAGACAGAGTCTCACTTTATCACCCTCAGTAGAGTACCGTGACGTCACACAGCTCACTGCAACCTCCAACTCCTGGGCTTAGGCGATTCTCTTGCCTCAGCCTCCCAAGTAGCTGGGACTATAGGCACCGGCCACAACGCCCGGCTATTTTTCTGTTTTTGCAGTTTGGCTGAGGCCAGGTTTGAACCCACCACCTTTGGTATATGGGTATATGGGGCCAGCGCCCTACTCAATGAGCCACATGCACCACCTAAATCATTTTTTTTTAATTTTTTTTATGGGAGACACCTGTCACTCAGTGAGTAGGGCACTGACCCCATATACCGAGGGTGACAGTTCAAACCTGGCCCCAGCCAAACCGCAACAAAAATAGCCAGGTGTTGTGGTGGGCACCTGTGGTCCCAGCTACTATGGAGGCTGAGGCAAGAAAATCGCCTAAGTCCAGGAGGTGGAGATTGCTGTGAGCTGTGTGATGCCATGGCACTCTACCAAGGGCGATTAAGACTCTGTCTCTACAAAAAAAAAAATTTGTCTCTAACTGAAAAGGAAGATTATAAATCACAGAGCACGCTTCTAGCATTGCCATTATGGTTATTCTTTAACTTTTTTTCTTTAAATATCTACTGTGAAAAAAATTGCACTTTTTGATGATAATACTGTATTTACTATTCATTTTATTCCAGGGCTAAATCGTATTAAATAGGTATGTGAGGGTTCTTAGCTTTTGGCTAGCTTTACTGTGATTGTTCTTTTTATTTTCTGAGACAGAGTCTCACTATGTCACCCTCGGTAGAGTGCTGTGGCATCACAGCTCATAGCAACCTCTAACTCTTGGGCTTAAGCGATTCTCTTGCCTCAGCCTCCCACGTAGCTGGGACTACAGGCGCCCACCACAACACCTGGCTACTTTTGTTGTAGTTCAGCCAGGGCCGGGTTTGAACCCGCCACCCTCGGTATATGGGGCCGGCACCTTACTGACTGAGCCACAGGTGCCGCCCCTTTACTGTGATTTTTAAAATAATATTTTTCAAAGACTTTTCACAAACCTTTAGTTTCCCTTATTTTTGCAGAATTGTATTTTGCCACATTTGTCATTAAAAAACTCACTTCCTTTTTTTTTGTAAGCTATTTTCTTCCTTTCAGTGGACATAGGTTGCTATCTTGAGCACAGCAGAATACAGACTGATGAATTATCATTGTTTTTTAAGCTTTCCCCTCAAAAAAAAAAAGCAGAATGAAATGTCTTTGTGCACTATTTAGGAAAATAATTTAATGATTTGAAAGATCAGACTCTTCAATGGAAGCTTTGCCAGAAGACAGAAAATTGATCTGGCAATGTATAAAAAGGTTCGGGATCAGCTTAATTTATTCTCGAGCTTGTAAAGATTTTCTCTAGTGCAAAATTGTAGGTCCTGTTTGTTTGAACTATGTTCCAAGACCAGATGGACTGTGGCAATATGAGATTATACATATTACACACACACACACCCTCCTTGGTTACTCATTTCTTTGTCTCTAAATACTGTTGAGGCAATGAGGCATTTTAACAAGCCATTCAGTTGCCATAAACAGTAGCAAACAAAATTACCACAAAGCTAAACTGAGCAAGGTAAGAAACCTGTTATGCTTAGACATAATGAGAAGTCAAAGAGAGCACAAAGGAAAGCTAACAGATTTGAGGTTTCACATATATCAGGGTTAATTTGTTCCAAGCTACACCACAGGCTGGTAAAATGAATCTAGGTTCATGACTTAACACTCAACTCAGCCTCAATTCACTAAGCATCTTTGTGATGACATCTTGTTAATTATAATTTGAGCTGGCTTGCTCAGTGGTTAGGGCACTGGCCACATGCACCAGGGTTGGAGGGTCCGAACCTGGCTGGGGCCTGCTACACAACAATGACAACAACAACAAAATAGCCAGGCATTGTGGCAGGTGCCTATAGTCCCAGCTACTTGGGAAGCTGAGGCAAGAGAATCACTTGAGCCCTAGAGTTTGAGGTTGCTGTGAGCTGTGACACCACAGCAAAAAAAAAATTATAATTTGAGAAACAAACATAGATAGGACAAATGATAGGTCAGTAGAAAAAATATTTACATAGAGATACAAAGGGTTATAAGAAGAGGGAGGGAAAAAAATGGTGGGGGAAATAGGAAAATAATTTTATTAACAATTAGTCAAGAAGATTCATGGACTTTGCCTCAGACGTACCTCCTACTATCAGAGCTGTCTCAGGAGAGGGACATAGTAAAGCCTTTTTCCTTTTCAACATGAGTTGGTGAGAAAAGCTCAGAGAAGCCAGGTTCCAAGTTTAGAGATTTCAGCACCCTGTAACCTGGTTCTATAAAATGAGGATAAGGACACCCATCCTACAGGGCATTTGTGAGAAGTAAATGAGATCAGAAATGTACAGCATCCAGCACAATCCCACACAGATTTAGAGGGCACCCAGAAAGTAGTAGCTATTTTCATGAGCAGAGCCCTTGAATCCTTAGAATGCAGGTTTAGTGGAGCCATTAGTACTCATGATTAATAATGTTTATGGGTCACAGGCAAGAGAAACAACTTGATCATTCTGCTGGAGGAGAGGATGCACTCAAATAATCCAAAATGTTTACCCAGCGTTGTAGTGGGCACCTGTAGTCCCAGCTACTTGGGAGGCTGAGGCAAGAGAATCTCTTAAGCCCAGGAGTTTGATGTTGCTGTGAGCTGTGACGCCACAGCACTCTACTGAGGGCAACGTAGTGAGATTCTGTCTCAAAAATTAATAATAGGGTGATGCCTGTGGCTCAGTGAATAGGGTGCCAGCCCTATATACCAAGGGTGTGGGTTCGAACCCAGCCCCGGTCAAACTGCAACAACAACAAAAAAAATAGCTGCCGCTCAGCGCCTGTGGCTCAACAGGCTAAGGCGCTAGCCACATACACCTGAGCTGGAGGGTTCGAATCCAGCCCGGGCCAGCCAAACAACAATGACGGCTGCAACCAAAAAATGGCCGGGAGTTGTGGTGGGCGCCTGTAGTCCCAGCTACTTGGGAGGCGGGGGCAGGAGACTCTCTTGAGTCCAGGAATTGGAGGTTGCTGTGAGCTGTGATGCCACAGCACTCTATCCACTCTATCCTCAAGCTGAGGCTCTGTCTCAAAAAAACCAAAATATAGCTGGGTGTTGTGGCAGGCACCTGTGATCCCAGCTACCTGAGAAGCAGAGGCAAGAGAATCACCAAAGCCCATAAGCTGAAGGTTGCTGTGAGCTGTGATGTTATCGCACTCTACTAAGGGCAACAAAGTGAGACTCTATCTCAAAATAAATAAATAAATAAAACAATAATCCAAAATATAGATCTGAAATTATTTGTATTTCTTTGCTCATTCCTATAGACACCTGGAAGTATGGAAATGGGGTGAGGGTTTAAACATGGGAGTTTAGGGCTGGGCATGATAGATCAAGTCTGTAATCCTAGAACTCTGAAAGGCTGAGACAGATGGATTGCCTGACTAACAGGTTCGAGACCAGCCTGAGCCAGAGCAAGACTCCATCTTTAAAAATAGTTGAGTATTGTAGTAGGGGCCCATAGTCCCAGCTACTTGGGAGGCTGAGGCAAGAGAATCACTGAGCAAAAGAATCGCTTGAGCCCAAGAGTTGGAGGTTGCTGTGAGCCATGACACCATAGCACTCTACTGAGGGCAACAAAGTATGACTCCGTCTCAAAAATAAATAAAATAAACATGGGAGTTTAGTTGCCATTTTGAGAAAATGTACGTTCCATTCTTTTTTTTTTTTTTTTTTAGACCTAGTCTCACTCAGTGGCCCTCAGGTTGAGTGCCATGGCATCATAGCTCTTAGCACCCTCCAATTCCTGAGCTCGAGCTCTCCTCCTGCTTTAGCTTCCTGAATAGTTGGGACTACAGGCACCTGCCACAACACCCAGCTAGTTTTTCTATTTTTAGTAGAAATGGGGTCTCACTCTTGCTCCGGCTTATACATGTTTCCAGTCTTTCAGTGAAACGCTCTTTCTAGGCACCTGACATATAACATCAGAAATCATAGATCAAGGTCAATGTGAGTAGTTGACACAATAAATAAGGAAGTAGTTCATAAAGTTAAGTGAAAAAAGTAAGGGGGGCTCGGTGCCTGTGGCTCAATGGGCTAAGGCACCAGCCATGTAAACCTGAGCTGGCGGGTTCGAATCCAGCCTGGGCCCGCCAACCAACAATGACGGCTGCAACCCAAACAAAAACAGCTGGGTGTTGTGGCGGGCGCCTGTAGTCCCAGGTACTTGGGAGGCAGAGGCAGGAGACTCGCTTGAGCCCAGGAATTGGAGATTGCTGTGAGCTGGAATGCCACGACACTCTACCCAGGGCGACAGCTTGAGGCTCTGTCTCAAAAAAAAAAAAAAAGAAAAAGAAAAAAGTAAGGGGAAGAAAAATATACATACAATGCCACTATTAATCCTAGAAATAAAGGGTAGGCAAATATACATATAGACACACAGATACACAAATACATATGTATGTTATATGTTATACATATATGTACCTATACATGTTTATGTATGCATATATTGTTTAGATATATATTCTATATATTTATATTTTGTTTCTTCTTTTTTTTTTTTTGAGACAGAATCTCAGTATGTCACCCTTGGTAGAGTGCCCTGGCATCACAGCTCATAGCAGTTCTCTTGGGTTTAAGCAATTCTCTTGCCTCAATCTTCCAAGTAGCTGGGACTACAGGTGCCCACCACAATGCCTGGCTATTTTTTTGTTGCAGTTGTCATTGTTGGTTAGCTGGCTAGGGCAGCTCGAACCCTCCAGCCTCGGTGCATGTGGCTGATGCCCTAACCACTGTGCTAAGGGCACCAAGCCTATTTCTTTATTCTTTAAATAAAAAGATAAACTATAAATTTATTTTAAAGTGGTTACCTATAAAGCAGTGGTTCTCAACCTGTGGGTCGTGACCCACAGGAACTGTATTAAAGGGCCGCAGCATTAGGAAGTTTGAGAACCACTGCTATAAAGGGAAGGAAGGGATTTATATTTCTCAAGGCCATGTGTGGTAGCTCACATCTGTAACCCTAGCACTTTGGGAGGCTGAGGCAGGAGGATCACATGTGGCCAGGAATTTGAAACCAGTCTGAGCCAGAGGCAGACCCCCTCTCTACCAAAAATAGAAAAATTAGCCAGGTTTGGTGGTGGGTGCCTGTAGTCCCAGCTACTCAGACCCTGAAGCAGGAGGATCACTTGAGTCTAGGAGTTGGAGGTTGCTTTGAGCCAGGGTGCCACCAGAGCACTCTAGCGTGGGCAATAGAGTAAGACTTTGTCTCAAAAAAAAAGGAATGATGGGGTGGCGCCTGTGGCTCAAAGGATTAGGGTGCTGGCCCCATATACCAGAGGTGGCGGGTTCAAACCCAGTCCTGACCAAAAATTGCAAAAAAAAAAAAAAAAAAAGGAATGATACTACAAAAGAATGAAGCATATCAAATACATGCAAATCCCTGACTTCATTATGATACTAATGATAATGCATTAATTTCCTAGAGCTGCCATAACAAACTACTACAAATTGAGTGGCTTAAAACAATGGAAATTTATTCTCTTATAGTTTGGGAGGCAATCAAGGTGTTAGCAAGGCTATATTCCCCTGAGAGTACCAGGGAGCGTCCTTCCTTGCCTTTTCCACCTTCTAGTAGTTGCGGGCAATCTTTGGCATTCCTTGGTTTGTAGCTATGTCATCACTCCATTCTCTTCCTCCCTCTTCACTTGGCTGACTTCCCTGTGCGGGTGTCTGTGTGTCCTCTTCTCTTAGGACACCAGCCATTTAGGGTCACCCTGCTCCAGTGGAACTTCATCTTAACTAGTTGCATCTGCAAAGACCTTATTTCTAAATAAGGTCACATTCTTCAAACCGGGATAGGACTCAATGTAACAAAGCAATGATCTCATGTGTCACCTTTGGAAAATTATCAGAGAGAAACTCATTTTTGTAAAATAGTAAATAAAAGGAAAGAATTAAGGATGTATCCCACTTTACCTGTTTGAACTCTACCTCAGGGGTTAGCAGGTAGTAGATAAAAATACAAAGATACATCTTTTTATAGATGGCTCCAGCTTACAAATAAAACAGAAATGTTAAAATAGAATATCATCATTTTGCACGCATTAATGAATTAATGAGTTTAAGGAATGATCATCGATGGCTGCTAATCTTACAAAAACATAATCACAAATATGTGATTCCTGATAAAATACTATTGGGAAGGGGCGGCACCTGCGGCTCAGTGGGTAGGGCGCCGGCCCCATATACCGAGAGTGGTAGGTTCGAACCTGGCCCTGGCCAAACTGCAATAAAAAAATAGCCAGGCATTGCGGAGGGCACCTGTAGTCCCAGCTTCTCGGGAGACTGGGGCGAGAGAATCGCCTAAGCCCAAGAGTTGGAGGTTGCTGTGAGCTGTGACACCATGGCACTCTACTGAGGGCGATAAAGTAAGACTCTGTCTCTAAAAAAAAAAAAAAAAAGAAGAAAGAAAGAAAAAAAAATATGTACTGAGGCTCAGTGCCTGTAGCTTAGCTGCTAGGGTGTCAGCCATATACACCTACCTGAGCTGGCAGGTTTGAACCTAGTGTGGGCCTGTCAAACAACAACGACAACTACCATCGAAAAATAGCTGGGTGGGCTTGGCGCCTGTGGCTCAACGGGCTAAGGCACCAGCCACGTACACCTGAGCTGGTGGGTTCGAATCCAGCCCAGGCCCGCCAAACAACAATGACGGCTGCAACCAAAAAATGGCCGTTGTGGCAGGCACCTGTAGTCCCAGCTACTTGGGAGGCAGAGGCAAGAGACTCGCTTGAGCCCAGGAATTGGAGGTTGCTGTGAGCTGTGAAGCCACATCACTCTTGCCAGGGTGAAAGCTTGAGGCTCTGTCTGAAGAAAAAAAAAATAGCTGGGGGTTTTGGTGGGTGCCTGTAGTCTCAGCTACTTGGGAGGCTGAGGCAAGAGAATTGCTTAAGCCCAAGAATTTGAGGTTGCTGTGAGCTGTGATGCTATAGCACTCTACTGAGGGCAACATACCGAGACTCTGTCTCAAATTAAAAAAGAAAAATCCGGGTGCCTGTGGTTCAACGGGTTAAGGCAAAAGCCACGTACACTTGAGCTGGCGGGTTCGAATCCAGCCCGGGCCCGCCAACAACAATGACAACTGCAACCAAAAAATAGCCAGGCATTGTGGTGGGTGCCTGTAGTCCTAGCTACTTGGGAGGCAGAGGCAGGAGACTCGCTTGAGCCCAGGAATTGGAGGTTGCTATGAGCTGTGATGCTACGGCACTCTATCCAGGGCGACAGCTTGAGGCTCTGTTTAAAAAAAAAAAAAAAAAAAAAGCAATGTCTGGCAAGAAAAAAAAAACCTATCATCTTGTTTAAGCTATTGTCACTTTAGGTCCCTATCATTTGGGCTGAAAGTAATTCTCATGAATATAGTGGATATCTTTTGTTTTTGCCTCCCCAGCCACAACTTCCTGTTCTCTTAGGGGGACTTTCTCCACCCTATTTCACTACCCTGTGGTGCTGGTGGACTGTGAGTCATCTTTTCTTTTCCTCAATAGATAGGTGACCAAACAAGACCAACTACGACCCCACCCCTCAATCAGGAATGGAAATCTGGGCAGAGTAGCAAAGGGGCCCTGAGGCACACTGTTAAGTTACTTTGATGTCAGTAACCCCCAAATAAGATCCTTATAGGTCCCAGAGTGGCCCTGGATTCTATCCTTCTGAGTTCTGGTTAGTCAACTTTTCCTTTGGTTTTCCTTTGAATCAGTGAGCTGCCTACTATTCTTTCCAGTAATGTATCTGTGTGTGTGTGTGTGTGTGTGTCTTAATATGGAATAACTTTCTGTTGCCTACAACCCATGACCCACAACTGATGTTGTTCTCCCACCATTTTAATCTATTTGTGCTACTATAACAAACTATCACAGACTGGGTAACTTATAAATTATGGAAATGTTTCTTTTCCATTTTCATTTCCATTTTTCATTTCTTTTTTTTTTTTGAGACCGAGTCTCACTTTGTCACCCTTGGTAGACATACCTCACAGCAACCTCAAACTCTTAGGCTCAAGCAATTCTCTTGCCTCAGCCTACTGCTGAGTAGCTAGGACTATAGGTGCCCACCACAACACCTGGCTACTTTTTTATTTTTATTTTTATTTTATTTATTTATTTTTTTAAACAGAGCCTCAAGCTGTCACCCTGGGTAGAGTGCAATGGCATCACAGCTCACAGCAACCTCCAACTCCTAGGCTCAAGAGAGTTTCCTGCCTCTGCCTCCCAAGTAGCTGGGACTACAGGCGCCCACCACAACACCTGGCTATTTTTTTTTTTTTTTTTTTTGCTTGCAGCCAGCATGGTTGTTTGGCAGGCCCTGGCTGGATTCGAACCCGCCAGCTCAGGTGTATGTGGCTGGCGCCTTAGCCCCTTGAGGCACAGGCGCCGAGCCTACTTTTTTGTTTTTAGAGATGAGATCTCACTCTGGCTCAGGCTGGTCTCAAACCCATGAGCTCAGGCAATCCACCTGCTTCAGCCTCCCAAGTGCCCAAGTGCTAGGATTACAGGCATGGGCCATTGCACTGTGCCTTTTTTTTTTTTTTTTTTGAGACAGAGCCTCAAGCTGTTGCTCTGGGTAGAGTGCTATGGCATCACAGCTCATGGCAACCTCCAACTCCTGGGCTCAAGCGATTCTCCTGCCTCTGCCTCCCAAGTAGATGGGACTACAGGCGCCTGCTACAACGCCTGGCTATTTTTTGGTTGCAGCCATCATTGTTTGGCCGCCCGGACTGGATTTGAACCTGCCAACTCAGGTTTATGTGGCTGGCGCCTTAGTAGCTCCAAGCCTTTTTTTTTTTTTTTTTTATTTGAGACAGAGCCTCAAGCTGTTGCCCTGGGTAGAGTGGTGTGGCATCACAGCTCACAACAACCTCCAACCCCTGGGCACAAGCGATGCTCCTGCCTCCGCCTCCCAAGTAGCTGGGACTAGAGGCACCTGCCATAATGCTCAGCTATTTTTTTGGTTGCAGTCGTCTTTGTTGTTTGGTGGCCTGGGCTGCATTCGAACTGGCCAGCTCAGGTGTATGTGGCTGGCACCTTAGCTGCTGGAGTCACAGGTGCTGAGCTGCCATTCTTTTTTTTTTTTTTTTTTTTAAGACAGAGTCTCAAGGTGTCACCCTAAGGCATGAGCCACTGCACCCCGCCTCAACATAAATTTTTAAAATACTGAATTTAATTATTTGAAAACTTGTAAGTATATTTAAAATGACCTGGGTATGGGAATCTCCTCTTTCTTTTTTTTTTGAGACAGAGTTTCATTATGTCGCCCTCGGTAGAGTGCTGTGGTATCAACCTCACTACTACCTCAAACTCTTGGTCTTAATTGATTCTCTTGCCTCAGCCTCCCAAGTAGCTGGGACTACAGGCCCTTGCCACAACATCTGCCTTTTTTTTTTTTGCAGTTTTTGGCTGGGGCTGGGTTTGAACCCGCCACCTCCGGCATATGGGGCTGGCGCCCTACTCCTTTGAGCCACAGGCGCTGCCCTATTTTTGTTGTTGTTGTTTTCATCGTTGTTTAGCAAGCTGGGGCCAGGTTCCAACCCACCAGCCCCAGGTGCATGTGGCTATGGGCCCCCGAGCCGGGATTTCCTTTTTCAACGGTCAATTTTGCTGAATCTAAATACAGACCAAATATTTCTGATGAGGCTCGGCACCTGTGGCTCAACTGGCTAAGGTGCCAGTCACGTACACCTGAGCTGGCGGGTTCAAATCCAGCCTGGGCCCGCGAATCAACAATGACGGCTGCAACCAAAAAATGCCCAGGCATTGCGGTGGGCGCCTGTAGTCCCAGCTACTTGGGAGGCAGAGGCAGGAGACTCGCTCGAGCCCAGGAATTGGAGGTTGCTGTGAGCTGTGATGCTACAGCACTCTATCCAGGGTGACAGCTTGAGGCTCTGTCTCAAAACAACAACAACAACAACAACAAATATTTTTGATTAACATTTAGTGTCTGAATTAAGTTATGCTGTAAAAGATACACTGAACTAAGATGTAATGTAAAATATATACCAGCAGATTTCAAAGACTTAGTATGAAAAAAAGAATGTAAAAGGCTGGGCTCTGTGGCTCATGCCTATAATCCTAACACTGAGATGGGTGGATTGCCTGAGCTCAGGAGTGTGAGACCAGTTTGAGAAAGAGCAAGACCCCATCCCTAAAAATAGTCAGGCATTGTAGCAGGCACCTGTAGTTCCAGCTACTTGGGAGGCTGAGACAACGGGATCACTTGAGCCCAAAAGTTTGAAGTTGTTGTGAGCTATGATACTTGATGCCAAGGCAATCTACAAAGGGCGACAAAGTGAGAGTCAAAAAAAAAAAAGGAATGTAAAAAAAGAAGAACATGGCTCTCGGTGCCTATGACTCAAGAGGCTATACACCTGAGCTGGCAGGTTCAACTCCAGCCCAGGCCCGACAGGCAACAATGACAGCTGCAACCAAAAAATAGCCAGACGGTGTGGCGGGCGGCTGTAGTCCCAGCTACTTGGGAGGTGGAGGCAGGAGAATCGCTTGAGCCCAGGAATTGGAGGTTGCTGTGAGCTGTGATGCCACAGCACTCTACCCAGGGCAACAGCTTGAGGCAGTCTGACTATGTCACCCTCAGTAGGG